>BGNK01002626.1:9483-94873 GCA_003297005.1 Symbiodinium sp. clade A Y106
CTATTAGGGTTGTTTGTGTTCGAAGGGGTCGACTTAACTGAAATCCAGGTGAACCCAGAGAAAGTCAATTGAAGCAGGTGGCTCGAAAGACTTTGAGCGAAGCCTGGACCAAAAGTCCTGATGCCTTATACTTCCCCTTCTCAGCATCAGATAGCTCCGGGAGGGCCAAGTCGTCGTCCTGCCCATGATATGAAAGCATGTTTCGGAAGTAGGTAAGATAAGGGTTTAGGGGTTTGGGGTTTNCTATTAGGGTTGTTTGTGTTCGAAGGGGTCGACTTAACTGAAATCCAGGTGAACCCAGAGAAAGTCAATTGAAGCAGGTGGCTCGAAAGACTTTGAGCGAAGCCTGGACCAAAAGTCCTTATACTTCCCCTTCTCAGCATCAGATAGCTCCGGGAGGGCCAAGTCGTCGTCCTGCCCATGATATGAAAGCATGTTTCGGAAGTAGGTAAGATAAGGGTTTAGGGGTTTGGGGTTTNCCTTATACTTCCCCTTCTCAGCATCAGATAGCTCCGGGAGGGCCAAGTCGTCGTCCTGCCCATGATATGAAAGCATGTTTCGGAAGTAGGTAAGATAAGGGTTTAGGGGTTTGGGGTTTTAGGGTTCAGGGTTTTGGGGTGTTTCGGAAGTAGGTAAGATAAGGGTTTAGGGGTTTGGGGTTTTAGGGTTCAGGGTTTTGGGGTTTAGGGTATTAGGGTTGCTCTGGGTCACTGCAAGGGGACTGCTTAACGATGATGTGGTCCTTGGTCTTCCGGGCAACTTTGTTGGCTTTGGGGACGGCGCTGAGGTTGGGTGCAGCGTGCTTGGCCATCGTCGCAGCCGAGGCATCCGGAGGGACCAATGTCTGCACAGGGAAGCACAGATACTCATTAAATCTGGGAGTGTGTGCTGTATAGAGTAAGGTATAGAACCGTCGTTAGGTTGTTTAAACGAACCTGCACCTGAATAACGCGAGCTGGCAGACTATTGTCTTCGAAAGATGAGGCTTTGCAAACCGTGGAAGGCGCCCTCCCCAAACTGTCACCCGCCCCATCCTGCACGTGCTCCTTCCCTGAGAGATCCGCGTCTCGCTTCAACGGTCGGGCCTCTGAAAGGCGAACGCTGTTTGGATTCCTCAGTTGCCTTTGCCTCCCTCTGGAGACGCTCCTGCAGGGCTTCCCTTTCCTTCGCCTCCTTCATCATGGTTTCCCTCTCCAGGGCTTCTTTCTGCTTCATCCTGGCCTCCATCTCCTGGAGTTCCCTGACCTTTGCCTCCTCCTTTTCCTTGGCCTCTCGCGCTTCCTTTGCCGCCCTTTGTTGGCTCTCCTTTGCCTCCCGCTCCTGTCTTTCCTTTGCCTGCTTCTCCTTTGCCTCCCGCTCCTGTCTTTCCTTTGCCTCCTTCTCCTTTGCCTCCCGCTCCTGTCTTTCCTTGGCATCCTTCTCCCGCGCTTCTCGCTCCCGCTGCTCCCTCTCGAGAAGCAGCAGTGTCTGCATCTCCAGGGTTCTCCTCTGATCCTCCTTTTCCTTGGCCTCTCTCTGGAGACGCTCCAGCTTTTTTGCTTTGGCCGCTTCCAAAGCAGCAGCCGCCGTTGCCATGGCCATTTTGGCCGCCTCCGCAGCAGCAGCTGCGGCCCGCTCCTCCTCATCATCCATGGTCTCCTCCCCACCTTGGGCTTGCCCGGTTGGGGCTCCTTGCTGGTGGCACTCCTGGGACATTTGCCCTTCAAGATCCCTTTTGATCTCGGCCACTACATCATCCCCATTCATGGTTGCATCGAGGTCACTCGTAGAGGCCCCGTGGTGTAAGGAGTTATTCGACCTTCCGGACAGTAGGAGTGTCTCTGTAGATAGGCCAGCTAGCAAAGTCGGCTCCAAGCTTCCATCCCAAGCCTGAGTTTCTAGGGTCGTGAGGTCGAGTGTTTTTGTTGTGTCAGGGCTCGAGCTGGCTTCAGCTTCCACAACCTTCCCAGAGTTGGTAGCCGGGTGTGTTGTGTCAGGGCTCGGGCTGGGTTCAGCTTCCACACCCTTCACAGAGTTTGCATCCTGGGCTGCTGTCTTCAAGGGGCTTGGGGCTGGAACCTTTGCCGGAGGCGTTGCTGGCGGCTCTGAAGCAGCCTTGGCCGGTGCTGGGGCTGGGCCCGTGAGGGCAAGCCTGGGCTTTGGCAAATATTAAAGGTTGGGTTTGGAATTCGGCTTGGGAACTTTAGGGGCGCGTATGGACAGCGATGGCTTGTTTGTTCCGCAATTAAATACCCTACCCTAAACCCTAAACCCAAACCCCTCTCCGATCGAAGCATCCGAATTTTAGGCAATGGTATGAGGACTTGAAAGCCAAATCAAGCATCGATTCTGGAGTCCAGAAGCCTTTACCTCAGAAACATCAGAGCCCTAGCCCGCAACCCATAAAAAAATCAGAAACCCTAATTCCGCAAACCCTAAACCCAGGGACGATTGTCGACTTGATGGATAAGGAAACAGCCGGCTGCTTCGGGGTTTAGTCTAGATTGGAGGTTTATGGGTTCAGGGTGTTGGGGGTTTCTGGGATTAGGGTTTTTCTCCGGGGTCAACATAGGCTATCAAGTTTGTGTCATACAATGCGACACGTAGTGTGGCTGTTTGATTGTGGGCTTCTGGATAGTTTCGGTCTTGTTTCTAGATCATCAGGAGCTCACTGTTTGGCCCGACATATATGTTTTCTTATTCTGTATGCACACACATATATAGGTACATATGTATACATAATTCTATATGATTATATGCATATGTATATATATATATATGCATATATATATATATACATATATATATATGTTATGTGTGTGCAATATAAACATGTCTATATATATATACGTGTTTATATATATATATATAGATACCGTACGTTCGACTAATGATGAGGCAAATTTTAATGGCGACAATTCAAACAACAGCTAGTATCTATCTAGAATGTCAGAGGTTGCTTCAGAGAAACATACGGCTCTTCACCATCTCCTGCTGCGCGGCGCTCAAACCCAAGGCAGCCAGAGACACAGCTGCATCGACGGCTGCAGCAGCTTTGGGATCGGGTGCCTCGCATCATGCATGGAAGCCACTATTAGCCTGTATCAAATCCCGACCAACTTAATAGAGTCTACATGAGTACCCTTCAGCAGAGTAGCAGTTCCACTTCCAGCGCCTTTCGGCGCGGGAGCTGCCGCTTTCTTTCCCATGGTTCACACACTTCACACAAATGGCCCCAGTTTATATGGGCGCCACCAACGGAAAAGCTTGCTCATAAGCCCCATGACAGCAAATTCAGCACACTTCAAGCACAATCTGACATGGTAGGACCCCCCACGGGAGCCCATGACACGCGCACCTGGAAAACTGTACTTGTTGACGCTTTTTGACGCTATTCTGACGCCCCGCCCCGGGGCTGTCCTGAAACCTACCAAGACAAAACTGTACTGAATCCTATGCCCACAGCACGGAAAAACTGTACTTTGGGATGTCCATCCACTACTGTGGGCCCTAACAACCGTTCCCGGCCTGTGTTCCAATGGGAGACTGCACTGATCAGGGCCCCATGTGTATACATTGGTGCTGCAATATCCTTATATGCACACTCGTACATGGCGTGTGTGTGGGAAATTGAGAAGCACACACCGGTAAACCCCAAACCCCTACATCTACGGCAGCACACCTCAGTAGATGTATTAAAGAAGCACAAGACCCTAGATTCAAAGAAAGGGTTCCGACCACATCTCAGGTAGCCGCAGCCTTCCACTGGCCACCATCCATCGGGCGACATCCAGCAAGCCGTCCTTTTCGCAAGCGGGGGGTACTGGAACGGCTTCATTGAATAGGCATGTTTTGATGTAGTGGTATATGGGGTATCGTCGGTACAGAGGAGATGGTTTGGATTTCTTCATCGAATCATTACCCTTCGGACTTCAGGTCAGGATAACAAATCTGATTGCACACGACAAATATAAGACATAAGCCGAGTTGTGCGCCTCGGGCTTTGATCGATGGTTTGGGTGTGATTCGGAATGATAACTAAGGCATCGTTTTGTTGTTGTTGAAGCAGGTTCCTCAATCTGTCTGAACAAGACATGTAAAATACTATCTAAGTGATGCAAAGGAGCANGATGGTTTGGGTGTGATTCGGAATGATAACTAAGGCATCGTTTTGTTGTTGTTGAAGCAGGTTCCTCAATCTGTCTGAACAAGACATGTAAAATACTATCTAAGTGATGCAAAGGAGCATATAGGGTATTCTAAACATACATCTGAGTCTTGACATACATACAACATACATGTACACACACATATGTGTGTGTGTCCATACCTACATATGTGTATGTATATATGTATGTATGTGTGTATGTGTATGTGTATGTACGTGTATGTACATGTGTATATGCATATGCATATGCATATCTACATGCATATCTTTATGTATATGTATATGTATATGCATATGTAGATGTATCTGTATATGTATATGTGTATATGTATATATATATATATATATATACATATGTATATGTACATGTATGTGTATGTGTACACATACATATATATATATATATATATATTCGTAGATAGAAAAATTTTATGTATACGTCTGTCTACGACCCACGGTTCTGCCCCTTACGAAATATATTACCCAAAACCCTGCCCTCAGGAACCCTTTTGGGGTATTTTTGGGGAGAAANTCGTAGATAGAAAAATTTTATGTATACGTCTGTCTACGACCCACGGTTCTGCCCCTTACGAAATATATTACCCAAAACCCTGCCCTCAGGAACCCTTTTGGGGTATTTTTGGGGAGAAACGAAGGGATGTGTGTTTCAGTCCTTGGCTTGAAACAAAGTGTTGCATAGTGCATGCGGGGCATGCACCCCGACTACTTACACTTACACTCCCAATCATGAGCAGAACCCCTAGGCTATATATTAATAAAACACGTAAGTACAACCATCTATATATTGCCCTAATTTTAAAATGAGCAGAACCCGATGCTTAGAACCCGGAGCCCTAGCCCCCAATACTCAGAACCCATATACTTAATGGACCGAAGCCTTTGGGATTAGGTTCGGCCAAGACACATGTTCATCCCAGGCCAGAGGCTGCGAAAACAGAAGCTTGATTTCGGTCTGCTCGTCCCATTCATCTTTCTGCACGAACAGAGGCACACTAGTCTTCTCGTAGGCGCATGCCAGACAAGAGTCCTCAGCAGAAGGAGACTTGAGTACACATGGGCTCCGGAAGTGCGGTCTAGATAGATCTACGCACTCCCAGACCGATCTTATAAGTACCTATATATTGCCTAGCTTCATCACAGGAAGCTCTTTGCCACATATCCAGGACGGCCGCGGCGAACTCATCAGTGTACTGCCTCAGGTGTTCATACATACTACAGATCTAGAATCAAAGCTAAGCTTGTCAACGAGAGTCAAGCTCACGTACGGCCACACGAAACTAAGATAAGATTCTGTGTCTTGGTGACTTCGCCCTGCATGCCAGTGACCCTTTTCTTCCCTTTTGCCTTAGATCGGTTGGGCTGATTCCCTAGAGTTTTCAGTCGAAGGCAACCGAACCGCACCAGTACCAGGCGACATCGGTGTGCCTCTTGACGATCGTCTTCTTGATAGCCGCGAAGGACTCACGATCTGGGGCGTCTTGTCGAGATTTGACCACCAAGGCCTGCAGAACAGACAAGCTATGGTTTCAGGTTTTCCGTCTTGTAATATCACACTTATTTGCTTTAGGCGATTAGGCCGACATTAGGCTAGACCGGCCTTGAGGAATAGATGGTTCCCATATAAATAAGTCGGCTTCTTGGTTCTCGCGTTGAAGGAAGCCATGCAGATTTTCACACGGTAAACCTGAGCCATCGATCGCTCCCTCCCAGCTCGAGCTCTCTTCTACCCTCACATTACCAGTGGATTTGTTGTCCCTCTCGTCGATCCTCTCTATCCCTATCTCTCGACTGTTAGTGCCTCCTAGGAGGCCGTTTTTCTCCCTCTCGCGATCTCTCATCCCTCCTCTCGATTGAGAACCTGGCTGATTGCCTATGGAAAAGGCGCTGGAAACAAGGCATCGTTTCCATGCCGCCAGTCGCGTGATGGACTGGCTGTTCCAAAAGAACACAAACCTCATTCAGCATTGCCAGCTCCAGCAGCAAACATGTCCTGCCCAAGCAGCAAATTAAAACCGAAACAAGGCTTTCTTCGATCCGAAGACTACAGGATCTGCCTTCGCGCCAGCACATTTCCGGTCCGCACCGAGGGGCAGGATGCGAATCCCTCGGGCATCATCACACACCGGCCAGTCGCCGATGCACTGAGAAATGACCAAGAGGAACCTGAGCTGACAGCGGGCATGTGTATATTTATGTGCTGGGAAGATGCAGACGACTGACTTCAACCAGAATCCAACCAAGTTTCTTCCATCGATATATGACAAAACCATGTAAAACCCAAACCTTATTCTAGCTCCAACACTTCTCGTGTAGCTTCATCTAGCTAAAGACAGAACCCATTCCATAACATATTTCGCATCATTGTCTGAAACTTCGACAAGAACCCGAAAGCCAAGAGCCAGGTTTAGGACTTAGGGTTTAGGGTAATAATTATTGTAAGAACTATCAATATCGTCTACGGGCGCATGTGAGTGTACTTCGGCGTCCACGGCATGCACAATCGTGTTTGTGCCGGAATGTACATGCGGATTTCGATCGTGAGGGTTCACAACGTGTTTTGGTATAGATCCGACGGAATAATCTCCCTTCGAGGGGTAGGTTCTAGCCAGTCATGACAGCTTGGGATATGAAGGGCTGCTCTAGTTTCCGATCGAGTGGTTGGGGGTTTCTGAGCTAAAAGTACGTGTTGGGGCAACGGCCTAACTCTCGCCATGATTACAGACTGGGATATACGGAGTGCCGCATGTTCCGACGTGGGTTTCAAAGATAGGAAGATTTATTCTTCAAGGGTGTGAGCCAATCCCTCATTGTCAAGGGTTTCGAGCACATGTTGAAAAGCCGAGGAGAGCCAATCCGACATCGCCGGGCTACCGCACTTCCATGGAGACGCTTGTGCCGCATGTCGCATGCAATAGAACAACCGCGCGTGCAAGAAGTGTCGTGGGCTGGGGATCGTGGTTGAAGCAGGTTGCAGGGCCGCAGGGAAGCAACATCGGCTGAACGGTTGGGTCTTCCGGAAGATCGGTTCATTGCTCGGAGCGGTGCACCGGGCACTCAAAAACAGTCGTCGTCCTTACAGTTAACAGACAGCAGCAACCCTGGATTGACCCATGTCGATGTAGTCTTGTGTGAACTGCGGAGGTCACACACCTGCNGGAGCGGTGCACCGGGCACTCAAAAACAGTCGTCGTCCTTACAGTTAACAGACAGCAGCAACCCTGGATTGACCCATGTCGATGTAGTCTTGTGTGAACTGCGGAGGTCACACACCTGCGGGTTGTCCCCACGAAGTTACAAATCCTTGCCGTCGTCTTCATGAAGTACAGATCTAGGCAGTCGTGACAAGTCCCATGTCCGTTGGTCGCTTGGAAGCATAATACATGAAGGTCAAGCTGGTTCGTCATAGCCTCTATGTGTGCTTAATCGGCCGGCCCCTGTACGTTAAGCTTCCCCATCACAAACAGAAAACATCCCGTCCGGCACCAAGCCGGTGCGAACTCCCAAGATCGAAACCTGGAAATGATTATCACAAAGAGCAGACTTNTCGAGAACACTACGAATGTGAGAACATGTAAGCTGCAACTGAACCATGTGCAACGTGCTACGGCATCTAGGGTAGGTCAACCACACGTACACCCGGGTATGTCTGCATCAAGCCTATAGCGAGCATATCAAGCCCATATAGCAGAACAGGTTGAAGCCCGACCCAACTAAGCTTGATAACCGCTATTTTTAAAGGCCCGTGTAGGAACCTGATTAAGAAACCCTGGCCCTTTAACCCCAATATATTAGGATCCATATTAAGAACCCTAACAAAGGCCTAAGGTTTCTTAATCAGGTTCCTAATTATCTGTTGGAAAATAACCCGAATTCTAAAACCTTAACCCTTAAATTAAANCCCCAATATATTAGGATCCATATTAAGAACCCTAACAAAGGCCTAAGGTTTCTTAATCAGGTTCCTAATTATCTGTTGGAAAATAACCCGAATTCTAAAACCTTAACCCTTAAATTAAACCCAGGACCCCCAAAACCCTAAATCCTTATCCCCAAGCCCTTTAAAAAATAGACTAAAGTAAAACCCGGTGTACGTAAGAATAGGGGTACATCGCCGGGTCTCGCGAAGCTTCTCGTGCAACTGTGTTTCGGCTTGGGGACATTTGCAGAGTGGGTTGGGCTCTTGAAATGATTTTGTGAAGACATTTTAACGCTGGGGTCTATAGATAGGGTTTATCTATTGCATTAGTACAGGGATGCTCTACTAGCTGTAGCAAAACAACCTCGACTCAGTACCCATTCCTGCTCAAGGCTCGTGTACATGGCTTGGGTTCATATTCATATACGGATATGTACAGCCCCGTCCTTAAATTTCTCGCAATCGATCTTAGAAAAGACACATTGACCCTAAACCCCAGTCAAGCGCCGACAGGGACACAAACAGGACATGGAGAGCGACACCCTGCTTCCCTAAAGCCAAAACCGCAAAACCGTCTTCCCTTGATATGCGTTCACCTAACCCCGCACTATGTTCCGGTACGCATGGCCACACTCCGGCTTTGTGTCTGATCTTCAACTGCTGCTAGGATGTATGCGAGGTACAACAATAAAGCGTATGTAGGTACGTCCAAGAGGCATTGCGGTGCCATACAAACCAGTCCACGCTTGCGAAGTCTTCGGACATACAGCATCGCTAGCTTAGGAGAGTGGCACAGAACTGCAGAATTAAGCATGTAGCACAGAACACGCAACACATGTTTATGAAACACACCACGTCTCATACCTGTTTTTAATCCCAGGCACAGAAAGCCCCAAGGTTCCAACATATCGTTCGTAGGGCCATCGATAATATCGTATCGCCGTGATCGCAGGCCACGATTCAAGGCCCCAGCACAGATAGCCTAGGCGTGACAGCAGAAACTATATGCCTTAAATTCCTGTTCAATAACTGCACATCTCTCACATGTAAGTGCAGACGTGCAACCCCACGACCAGCAAAGAGCTCCAGGACATCAAGTTCAAGTTCGTGTGCCGTCTTAATAGGNGATGTATGCGAGGTACAACAATAAAGCGTATGTAGGTACGTCCAAGAGGCATTGCGGTGCCATACAAACCAGTCCACGCTTGCGAAGTCTTCGGACATACAGCATCGCTAGCCTAGGAGAGTGGCACAGAACTGCAGAATTAAGCATGTAACACAGAACATGCAACACATGTTTATGAAACACACCACGTCTCATACCTGTTGTTAATCCCAGGCACAGGAAGCCCCAAGGTTCCAACATATCGTTCGTAGGGCCATCGATAATATCGTATCGCCGTGATCGCAGGCCACGATTCATGGCCCCAGCACGGATAGCCTAGGCGTGACAGCAGAAACTGTTTGCCTTAAATTCCTGTTCAATAACTGCACATCTCTCACATGTAAGTGCAGACGTGCAACCCCACGACCAGCAAAGAGCTCCAGGACATCAAGTTCAAGTTCGTGTGCCGTCTTAATAGGNTGCCTTAAATTCCTGTTCAATAACTGCACATCTCTCACATGTAAGTGCAGACGTGCAACCCCACGACCAGCAAAGAGCTCCAGGACATCAAGTTCAAGTTCGTGTGCCGTCTTAATAGGCATGTCAAACAATCGTTTCGAGCAGCACATGACATGCTTCTACGAGTTCACAATCTCGGCGCATATCCTATATGCAGGCTGAGTGGCATCCATATCTTGCATGTAGTTGACCATAAGCAGGATCAGGACAAAAGTCCGAGGCCTGAGCACACTTAATTTAAGGTAATCCCGTAAGCTTGTGGGTACCCCGATAAGGCAACCCTGGGCATTCAGCTGAGGAAAGCACAGACCCCGGGCCAAGAGATGGCGAACGACAGGCCAGGGTCCAATCGCCATTCTACTGTTTACAGTTGTAGAACTATGCAATGCCTAGCATATATAGGACACTACAAATAACGAACTGTCATCATCCTTGGATCCAGATTGAAATTTGGAGTGCTGCCAACACGTAGCTGGAGCACATGCGACCCATCAGCAACATGGCCTGTGTTGCATGCACATGCGTGGACACATATCATGCTCCACATGCACAGGCACGTACCGACGTTTTCCTGTCTCCCTAGGAGCTTCAGTCCCCTAGATCAAGGCAGGATGGGCTAGTACGTAGAGCACACGGTACCACTGGCTGAAAACAGCTGTTCGGATGAGTCGTGGTACATGGTTATTAGTAGTGTGGGGTTGTAGATCCAGCGACTCTGTGCTGCTCTTGAAGCCGCAAGCAGCCCCCAGCGCCAAATTACGAATTTGTAATGCTCCGAAGACGAGCTAACACAGTTGACGGCGGCTTGTATATGCAGCTGATAAAACCCAATGGTTCTTTCATGGTATCCAAGACCCAGACCTTCACTGCNCCAAATTACGAATTTGTAATGCTCCGAAGACGAGCTAACACAGTTGACGGCGGCTTGTATATGCAGCTGATAAAACCCAATGGTTCTTTCATGGTATCCAAGACCCAGACCTTCACTGCGAAGCCACGTACAGAAGCATCCGTTGCAACATAGACTATGCAAGCACTTGTAGGCTTTGTTTGCATCACCACGGCTCCTGCTACAACACTCCGAATTAAGTAGTCAAGGTATTATTTTTGAGGAGATAAGATAAAGTCTAGGAATAGGGGAATTGTTCAGGAATATTATTGATGCCGATCCGACTTGATAGAGGAACCGTGGCCCGGCCCATGCCAATTTCCCAAAAGTCGGGGCTGACCCAGTTTTACAGTTGACACAGACTGTCGACCAAAGACTCAGATCTCCGCATCTCAGGATCCGCCGGCCACATCATACAAGCCTGCGGCGCTTCTTGTCCGTGATGTTCTCAAGCAGCACCCTTGGCGAGAGATCTGGGGTTCAAACTAGAATTTCAATCAGAAGTCAGGTTTCAAATATATACGAGGCAAGAAGCGAACGGATGGCAGAGAGTTTCCAGAGCTGCTGTGCTTCCTCGGTTGTATGCACATACGACCCGACGGCTATTTACACTTCTTGTGGTTTACAGCTTACACGATGGGCTTGTGTGAGGGCATGCAGGATTTGTGTGGCAGTAGAAATTTCTCGGGGGATACACAACATACAGAATGCTGCCAGATCGCTTTGAAGCCCTTGCCCNGGTTTACAGCTTACACGATGGGCTTGTGTGAGGGCATGCAGGATTTGTGTGGCAGTAGAAATTTCTCGGGGGATACACAACATACAGAATGCTGCCAGATCGCTTTGAAGCCCTTGCCCTGCTGCTTGGCGGTCCTGCATGAGCGAACAGACAATTGATGAGTGCACCCACAATTGACTTCCAGAGACAGAGAGAGAGTGAGAGAGAGAGAGAGAGACGCGCACGCGCACGAGCACGAGCACGCGCACGCGCGCGCGCACGCACCGCGCGCGCGCGCGCACGCCCGCGCGCACGCACGCACGCACGCACGCACGCACGCACGCACACACGCGCGCGCGCACCCGCACGCGCGCGCACACACACACACAAACACAGACCATCTAGCCACGCATGCTCGTGCACTCCTGGCCTGCAGCTTCCTCCTTTTCCTGATCTTCCCGCTGCTGCTCAGCAGCTTACTCTGCCTCCCCCTTTTCATCATCCTCCTGCTGCTCAGCTTCCTCGTCCTCTGCATCTTGAACTTCATCGGCTTCCTGGTCTTGCTCTTCCGATCCTGCTGTTCGCACGCGAAAACCCTGCACCCTAAAGCCGAAATCCCAATCGCACTCAGCCCTCAAAAGCCTAGACTCGAAATCCTCAGCCTTAAGCCCTGCTGTTGTTTAGGGTTTAGGGGATCACTGGTTCATCTTCTCATTTAGCTGCCCCTTGGATTACTTCAGGCTGCTTGCTGATTCCCCTTCCAACGACACCTGGCGCTTCTGCACTGCCGACGGCACCTTTGATCGAGCCGCCCGAATCTTGCAGGCAAGATGGGCTTAAGCAATTAGGTTGCTTCACCAAGGGGCTTCCAGGAACTGGTACCAAAAGGCCATCAGGTCCAGCGACACTCCTCCCCTTGAAGTCCTGCAAGTGCCGGTGTAGGAAAGGGATCGTTTTCTGGCTGAGCCAACCATCCTAAAGGTTTCTATTACAGTCCTTAAGATCCTCCTCCCCAGATGGATTTGCAGGCCAAATTTTCAAGGAAGGACCTGAGCTTCATATGTGATGGCTTTTGGTTGCAGTGCTGGGACGTGGGAGCTAAAATCAGGCACGGTACCATTTGCTCCCGAACTCTCTGCAGGGGTGGTTTTCTGATTCAGCCGTCGTCGCATGGCAATTTTATACTGTTCCGTGGGGTCGACCGTCGGCGGGTGTAGCTCGACCTCGGCAACCACTGCCTCCAATACGGCAGCGGCAGGAGGACCAACTCGCGGAATATCTCCTGCCGCCCAAACCCAGAAAACTAGATCGGAGGTGTTCAAGCTAACCACCTAAATTGACCTAAATCTTGCTCCGGCTCCTTGGGCATCGGGTGAGGAACTGTCCGAGGTTTTGCGAACATACTTTTTTTCCAGGAGCTTGTCGTTCACGGCTCCCTGAACAAATGCACAGCATGCTTTTATCGGCAGTGAAAGATATGCGGGGTCAATGTTTGACATGATGAAAGCGACATGCGCCCAGGATCGAAGCCTTCAACTCCTTCATCCAGCCGATCCGGGCGCCCTTCGTCTTCTTCGTCTCCCGGATGATATGGTTGGTCTGCGTGCATTGGACAGGGTTTTAAAGATCTAAGTCGTGGCATCGACTTAAACTCCAAATCCCAAGATGCTAGCACCCCTCCTATATAAACCTCCTTAAGCCCACCAACCCTAAAATTCTCGCAGTTCTACTGAAACCTCCCTAATATTGAATTCGGCCTTAAAAAAAACTCCGAGGCCTGCAAGAGCGCACAAGCCTGATTTCAAGACCCTGCCCGGGGACCCTGCCCGTAAATAATCCTCAGGAGAACATTCATCGATAAACAAGACCTGACCCAAGCATTTCCTACACCGGAAACCCAGGAATTAGAGCTAGCAAGGCCCGCGTAGTACTATAGATTCCCCACACCTCGATTGTTACTAACACTGCTGAGCTCATCTAGAAGACTTCGGTCCAAGCGTCTAGGGCTTTCAGTGCCGAGGCTTGCGAATGAGCAAGCTTGGCGTCGCAGCTGCCGTCCTCGGAGAGAGCGAAAAAAGACACGACCCCCCCTATATAATATCCAGGAGATCGGCAAACTGCTGCAGCACAAGTTGAGTCCTTAACCTTGTATTTCTGCTGGATGCACCAGTGCAAGCCGTCCACAGGAATGACTTTTCCCAGATTCGAAAATGCCGTCAATGTCCTTAGATAGCTATAGTGTACAGTACTCAATGAATCACAGGCACGACGCTTCTAGCCTATAGTCTTCCGAATTTATCTGTTTACCTCCTTAGCAATATATTGGTGTACCCAATCAAGCTTTTAAGACCAGGTATCTCGGGGTGGGGCTACGTAATCTGTAACGGAGCAAGAGAATTTTCACCCAACCTTGCTGATGCAAGTTACGCAAGCAGCACATCCTTGTTTGTCTCTAGGATCTCGTTGCGTTGCTCCGCACCTAGCTTCTCCACTGAATCCAACTCGGAATTCGCTGTGAGGAAGCCGTCCTGCCGAAACTCAAGATGAACGGTCGTTTAATTACACGAACAAACTGATGTTGAGAAAAGACAGTCAAGTCATCATGAAGCTCCTGCGGAACTTTTATGTCATCCCAACAGCCAACGAGAACAGCCGCTTCGGCAGACTTCTTGAATGCTGACAAGTTGAACTTCCCGGGGGAACCGCCAGCATCGTCTGCCATGGCTAGCACGATCGTTTGATGCGTACAGCACAGTACTTGCTTACGCGCGCATGAACCTTATACTGGCTAACTTCCAGTGCATTTCTCTTGCGGAACGTAATGCAAGAACGCCATTGAAATCACCACATGCGTCCGAGCCAGCACCCAGCTGCAACCGGCCCGAGCGGTTGTTATGAATTCCTGCGTGACTAGCAACGCTCGTACAAAGCCTGAAGCTAAGAGTTGAGATCGAAGGTTCAGCACGTAAACGACGTAAACCCTGGACCACCCGATATAATATGTATGTATGTACATATAGTATGTAATATGTGTGGTATGTTTAGTATGTACGTATATGTATGTATGTAAGTGTATATATAAACGGTGTGTTTTTCAATACATGTATATAGGTTCAAGGCTTATAATAAGGTTAGGGATTAGGGTTTTTTCAGGGTTCATGGGTCCTTTTCCTGGGGCAGAAAGGACCCATGAATCCTGTTTTTTTGCTCACCCGCGCTAAAATCAGATCATATCCATCCTAACGTGGAGCCACACGGTTGCGATCCGTCCGACACACATATCCTAAAGTACACTTTTTATGCCTGCGTACACTTTTATCTTCAGGACAGCCCAGTAGGTTTTGTATTTCTGTACGGAAGTACTTCTTTTCTGGCCGGTACAGTTTTAGCTTCAGGACAGGCCTGCAGGGTTGGCCTACCGTCTGGAGGAGATGGGCCTCCAGTCACTACGCGCTGTTCATGTGCCCAGCGCCGCCAACAAGGTCGCCGACTACCTCAGCCGACCTCACGAACGCGAAGGCGACCTCCCCAAGGAACTCACCCACGCGAAGGGGGCAAAGCTCAGCGTGCCGGACCTTTGCCAGAAAGGGCTCACGAGGTTTTCGCTCGCCCAAATGGGCGATTTTGACTTGTGGCCGCATCTCCTTAACGAGATGTGAGGACAGGGCCGCTTTGTGAGTAAAGGTCGGTGCGCGCACTGCTTGTTTGTTTGTTACAGGTTTGTTCTCTTTGCTTGCGACTGCCTGTCAGGTCCCGCCCGCCCGCCGCAGCCTTCCTCACCATGGAGCCTGTAGGTACCTCTGTGCTATGTGGCCTTTGCTCATGATCGTCACCGGCTACCTGGCCTGGCTAGTCTTCTGCCTGCGCAGCCTACGCCTCTTCTATGGCGCCCTACTCCGTGGAGCACGCCGCACACTAGCCTTCTTGCGGCTGACGCCAAGGAGCCTGACCTCGGCAAGAAGGTCCCAGCAAGTAACCTCGGAAGGAAGCCTGACCTCAGCGAGAAGGTCACCACAAGTAACCTTGGAAGGAAACCCGACCTCACGGAGAAGGTCGCCTCAACGTCGGAGGGTGTCGCCATCTTCACCGAGGACAACAGGAACGGGAGCCGGCCGTCGCGTTTCCCCCACGACGAACGTCTCCTTTCAACGTCTTCGGCACCGCCTCAGTCGACAACGAACCTGGAGAGGGCCATGGAAAGAGCCAGCGAACAGAGACTTTTGGAACAGGAGGACGGGTACCCCACCTTCAGGAGCGACCTCATCGAACCTTACGGGAACACCGCCATCTTCGAGGCCGGGGGGAGGAATAGAAATGGCTCCCCTTCGCTGACCGCTTTCCCGCCGAGCACAACTCAGAGTGGGAAGCAGAGGACCACCGCACCATCTTCGCCTTCGGCAACTCGGAGGTCTACACCACAGTGCAAGGAGAAGGCGAAGGACGCGGGGGATATAATTCTGCGGGGGCTGTGCCGTGGAGAAGACTGACGGCCACCACGGAGCCCACGAACAAAGGCGGGCTTCTAAAGCTTTTGGGGTGTAAGATGGGCCCTGACTCTGCCAAGGTTCAGGCGAACCTTGCACCCAAGGAGCTCACCGTGGCGAAGGGACAGTCACCAGGAGCAAAGGNAAGCTTTTGGGGTGTAAGATGGGCCCTGACTCTGCCAAGGTTCAGGCGAACCTTGCACCCAAGGAGCTCACCGTGGCGAAGGGACAGTCACCAGGAGCAAAGGGGGCCAGGGCGTGGCTGGAGAGCAAGCGAAACACCCCTCTTAAGCACGACCAGGCGACACCTACAAGGAAACTCCGAGCCCGCCTCGAAGCGGCGGCGACCGTTCCTGGAGAAGCCTTCGCTCGTTTGAGGAACGACTTCTTTTCGAAGTCCACAAGGAAGCCGAAGGCCTCGAGGATGAAGCTCGTACTTAAGGTCGCGTCCAAGGTTGCCAAGACTTTGGAAAGGGGCAGGACGCCGCTGCCTCTCTCAGCGGAAGTCCTGGATAGTACCGCGGCGGTCTTCAAGGAAGCCGGCTACAAGTCCGCCGAGACCTACCTGGTGGAACCGAAGCTGGCCCACGTGGAGAAGGGACATGGTCCCACCACCTGCAACGCACCCTCGACCTCTGCAAGAAGTCCGTGCGCCGCAACCGGGGGCCAAGGTCCAAAGCCCCTGCCGTCGACCTCGAGAAGGTGACGAAGGTGAAGCAGGTTAACAACTGGGGGAAGAAGAAAGGGAAGCTAGCCTTCTCCAAGGAAAGCTTTCTGTTCGCTGCTGTTTTATCCCGAGAGAAGACGAGCTGGGGAACCTTTGCACTTCGGATGTGAGGGTAGAGGACAGACTGGTTTTCCTCTACCTCGCGAACTCCAAGACGGATGTTGAGGCGGAGGGCACCTTGAGAGTACTACAGTGCAGGTGCACGGGGCAGTCGTGCAGAGCCCTCTGCCCGAAGAAGGTCTCCCTGGACCTCCTCCAGAAAGCCTCGGCCCTGCACGAGGTCAAGGAGACGAAGGGGGACCACTACTTGTCTCCGCTTCACTCGGGCCTGAAGGCGGCCAAGGCGCAGACAGTGAGATCCTGGAAGGATGCCTTCAAGATGAAGATAACGGGCCACTCCGCGAGAAGATCCGGGGCCTTGTTCTATATCAGGTCCGGCTACGCCTTGGAGCAGGTCAAATCATGAGCGAGCAGCAAGCCAAGACGGCGGTCAAGGCTGCTCTTTTCACATTGAACGCTTCGTGTTCCCCAGGGCAAGACCAGCTGCGAGTGCATGAGGAGTCTGAGGGAGAGACGTTCTCGATTAACTTCCCTGCAAAAGCAGGTTCCCTCGTCTTCGTTCCTTTCACACAGGTCATGACCGAGGACGGAGTGAAAACGCGTGTTCTTGACAAACAGCCCGACAGCGGAGACGTGGAGCTGCCTCGTATGAAGGTGACGCAGAAGGGCACGAAAGCCCACGCCATGACTCTGCAGCTCCACCCTTCAGATGCTTTCTCTTGGAAATTCTCATCGGTAACCAGGCATCAGAGCGCAGATGCTCCCACCTTGACCTTCCAGACGGTCACGGCGCAGACCACCATCGCCAGTGCTGCGCAGATGACTGTGAAGAAAAAGGTGCACAAGAAGACCGGAAAAGTCACGCTGGAAATGACCTTCGAAGTTTAACGAATTCTGAAGATCTTCCTGCCTTGACGGTCTTACGAGCAGAGCCGCGCAATGTTTGATGTGTCACATCGCTCACGCATCTGAACACATGGGGAGTCGACAGTCCGGGGAGCAGAAAAAGGCTGCATCTGCTTTAGGCGGTGCAGATGTAAGAAGCTTTCGTGCACTTGCGAGTACCCCCGTGCTTGGCCAGGCCGGTTCGTCAACGAGAAGGCACGCTGTCCGAAAGCTGCTAGTCTGTGCCTACTAACTGTTTGAGAAAGGTTTGAGAATAATTTGAGATCTTTGAAGAGTGCATTTGAGATGATTTGAGGATATTTGGAGATGTTTTTGAGATTTGAGCAGCAGAAGAGCCCTTCTCTTTGGCCAGGCCCATTCACGGAAGTGCAATTCGCTGGCCTGGCTTAGGCCGGAGGTCCATGTCCGTCAAGTTGATCAGAGTCTGCCTGTTCGCCTGCCATCTCATGTCCTCCGTTTTGTAGCCGGCAGAGTCGTTCGTCGACATGATTGCAATTTAGGTGCACACGTGCCTGTATCATGTTACTCGTTACTAGACTAAGGGATGCAATTCAAAGCTTCGCTGGCTTCTGTGTTTTTTGTTTGGGGCCCCGCGGGATGCGATGCCGAGCCTTGCTGCAAGCCTGCTCGCTAGCTTGTGCGCGCCGGCAGCACGAAGACCGGCTGCCAAGCGAACGGTGGAAGAGTGCTTGCAAGCTGCCTTTGATGCAGAAGCTCCGTGCCAGGCGATAGAAGCACCAGGCCGTGGCAAGTACGTTTCCACGTCTGTCAAGGACAGAGCCAGGTGGTCAAAGGAACTGTGTGAATTGAAAGAGTCGGGACATAAGCTTGGGTTTTCTTAATGGGGCCGCGGGGGGGGCAACGGTGATATTTTGACCCAGATTTGGGGGATATTTGGGCTGGTGACATGATGCCGCCTGCAAGTATTGAAACAAGTTGTTGTAATCCTGCGGGACAGACCTTCTATTTCGGGGCCGGGGGAAGTTGATGTCATGATGCCTGTGAAATTGAAAATCAAATCAATCGTTATCACATTCAATTGAGAACTGTTTTCCAACATCTGTGCAGANCGGGACAGACCTTCTATTTCGGGGCCGGGGGAAGTTGATGTCATGATGCCTGTGAAATTGAAAATCAAATCAATCGTTATCACATTCAATTGAGAACTGTTTTCCAACATCTGTGCAGAACTGGCGGTCGCTGCATCAGGAGAGCTTCTCAGCATCGGTGTCTGCAATAATATCCCGAACCTTGAAACCCGAAACTTCTTGAAACCTAGACCATGTCTAAGCCCTAAGTTCTAGAATAATAAAGTGATAATGTATTTCAGATAACTTAATTTATCAAGTTGGTGCTGCAAAAGTACCACGTAAGGTGCTGACAAAGTACCATTTAAGCTAAGCTCGGTTCAAGATGTAGGATTATGAGGTGTAGGCGTAGGTTAAGATAATAAGCTAAATAATAAACGGNGGTGCTGCAAAAGTACCACGTAAGGTGCTGACAAAGTACCATTTAAGCTAAGCTCGGTTCAAGATGTAGGATTATGAGGTGTAGGCGTAGGTTAAGATAATAAGCTAAATAATAAACGGCGCTGCTTAAGCACCAGCAGGTGCAGCAAAAGTACCTTAGACTAAGACGATGACTTAAGACTAGATCTAGTTAGCCTCTCTCGCGTAAGATCTCTTTGTTTAATAGCTTAGGACTTAGGACTTAGGATAAACGGTGCTGTTTAAGTACCGCTCGGGTGCTGCACAAGTACCTTAACTAAGACTAAGACTAGAGTTATCTAGCCTTTCTCGCGCTTTATTTAACAACCTAGGACTTAGCATAACCGGTGCTGCCTAAGTACCGCCCGGGTGCTGCAAAAGTACCCTAAAACTAGAGCTAACCTTGCTCGCGTAGGATCGTGTTAAGCTTAAGACTTAGGATAAGTAAGCGGTGCTGCCTAAGTACTGTGCGGGTGCTGCAAAGTACCCTGAAAATAAGGTTTCCCTTTCTCGCCTAAGATCCTGTTTACTGACAAATTAGCAGGTAAGTAAGTATTATTTTAGGGTGCCGCCGTAGACCCCTAGTGACATAGTGCTGGGTAAGGATAGCAAATAGGTACGGGTGCTGCTAAGTTTAACTTCTTGCCTTATGTACCCGGTGCTGCATAGGTACCGTTACTTATTTGGTGCTGTTAAAGTACCATAAGTGAAGGAATGAAAGGATTAAAGTTTCAGGGTTTAGCTTCGGGGTTGATCGTCATGTAGGGTCTGACTAAACCCTAAACCCTAACCCCTAAACCCCCCCAAAATGGGCCCATCTAATGTCTTCTTCAGCTCCTGAACCCCTCAAGTTATTAAGCTGACTGAAACCATTGCCCGAAATTTCAATGCCTCAAGCCCAGATCTTACGTCCGAGACAACCGAATCATAAAAGATATGCAAAATCTACACCGGAAGGATTGTCCTCGGCCTTCGATGTGCAACCACAGCCGGGGACCTGAAGTCATAAAATGTCGGGGTGCAGCCTAGCTTTGGCTTCGGGCACAGGCTTGCTGGTGCCGATGGTGCTTTTCCAACTTCGAGGGCAGAAGGCGGCTTCAAAAGGTTCAAGGCAGAAGGAGTGATCGCACAATAATGACCTATATGGCTCTATGGTTGTCTTGTGCTGCTACTACCTGGAGCCTCATCTATTAATATGAAATACTGCTACTATTAAGTATTGTTGCGGAAAACAAACAGCGAATCACTTCCTCCTCTACGGAAGCCACCCGCATAGGCCGATCGTCATTAAGAGTGACTGTCTTTGTCTTACACGGGGGTTCTACACGTCTGGGGCTTCGTGTCGGGTAGGCCGCGAATGACGATTGCCACTGCACAACGCCGCCCCATCAGTCAGACCGGGCTCGTCGGGCTGGGCACCTGGCAATCATCGTACTCAACTCCGGCTCCAGCGACACAATTCAACCGTTCAACATGGCAGCGGGCATCCGTTGCAACAAGCGATGGGCTTCGGCTTCGTCGGTCGCGAGCCTCCTGACCAAATCAAACTTCCCAGGGAGTGAACAGAGCTCCAGAGTGATGTCTCTACCAGGGTGCCTAGTGAAGCATAGAAGCTTACAAAGAAACGACTTCGCAGGTTGTTCTTCAGGCCTGAGGCCGGCTTCTTCCGGACGATGGCTTGTCCTGCCAAGTTCGAAAGTTGAGCCGGGGTTCTTAAACAATGGCAAGTCATGAGGCCTTGCTGCTGCCAGCTCCCGACGCCCTGCCCTGCCACGGAAAAAACTAAATTGTCCTTGCTGTAAGCAATGTCCACTCCCGCCTGGCTCATGTTGAGCACCTCCTCCAGGCTCACATCCTTCCGGATTGCCTTTCAGATGGAAAGGAGTTGCCAGCGGAACCCCTGATGATGTGCCTTATGGACTGGAGCCTCGTCAATCTGCTTCGCCGTCATCTTCGGCTTCACAGCCACTGGTTCAGCCTTTCAAGGTCGGTTGGACAGGCTAGGAAGTCAAGCAATGAGTCGAGGCTGGAAATCTTTCCCGGCCTTTGGAGCTGGTGCCTTCCGCTTGTTCGAAGGTGTATCTTTCGGAACTGCTTTCGGAGCCTGCCGTTCGTTCTTAATTTTCTCTATCTCTTGTTGTTGGTGTCTCCCTCTCTGTCTGCCTCTCCCTGCCTTCTCATCAAGTTTCAAACTCTCGCTTTCTCTTAGTCTTAGCCCTCTCGTTCTCTTTCTGTGTCGTTCTCTCTCTCTCTCTCTGTCGCTCTGGGCCTTCTGGGCCTTCGTCTGGGCCTTCTGGAGCGCGGTGATCAACTGCTCCTTCTGGAGTATCTCCTCCCGTAGCTCGGTCATCGTCCTATCCTTTTCCTTGAGCGCATGTATGTGGTCCCTCTGCAAGGAGTTGCGACGGGGCTCACTGGCATCCTTCATCTCCTTGACTAGAGTCGCTCTCTCCTGAGCGTTTGCGTCCACCTGCTTCTGGAGCTGGATCTTCTCGGCAGCCTCACGCTCATATGCCACCTTCCACTCACTNTCACTGGCATCCTTCATCTCCTTGACTAGAGTCGCTCTCTCCTGAGCGTTTGCGTCCACCTGCTTCTGGAGCTGGATCTTCTCGGCAGCCTCACGCTCATATGCCACCTTCCACTCACTGGCGCTTGGCATCGAAGTGACCAGCTGCTGGTGTGCAGCCTGCCAACTCGCATTCCACTCCTGCAGCTGGGACACCTGGCCAGCAAGTCTCTTNCGCTCATATGCCACCTTCCACTCACTGGCGCTTGGCATCGAAGTGACCAGCTGCTGGTGTGCAGCCTGCCAACTCGCATTCCACTCCTGCAGCTGGGACACCTGGCCAGCAAGTCTCTTGTTCTCTTCCGTCTGCACTTGGAGTTTTTCCTGGCATGTAGTCAAGTCGTGCTTGGCATTGCTTAGCTGCAGAGTCAGATCCACCACTTTCTCAGTCATTCGCTCCCACGATCTCCCCGTCTCACGTCCAATCTGGCTTGGTCTGCCAGGCCGGCTGCCCCTGCCGCCCGGCGTTCGCATTGCAGGCTCCGGGTCCTCCGGCCTCTGAGTCTTCTGGTTGAGCTCCTGCAACAGCTGCCCTGCAGCGGTCGTCGCTGCCTTCGGCATGCTGTCCAGAGCGTCCTGCGTCGGGTTGTACTTTGCCGGCGGCCGTGCAGGTATCATCTTTGGCGGGGTTTTCGGAGCATTCCTTGGAGGCACAGGTCTGGGAGGAATGCCCTTTGCAGGCGGTCTCGGAGGCGGCATCATGGTGAGGCTAGGTTCTGGTGTTTTCTGCTGCTACTGCTGCTCGTGCTGCTGTTGCAGCAGTTTGCTGTGCTTGACTTGACAACGAAATCCTTACGACTTCGACTTGTGGTCCCTCCTTTTGCTCTGTTTTGGAGCCCAAGCTAACACACTGAAGACATGTCTCACGACTTTTAAACGTGTTGTCTAGAAACTGGGGCGAATGTCTCGCGACTTAAACTTGCTGAATTGTCAACTGCCATGTGATTGTCATGAGCAGCCTTCCGATACAACATTCTGACTGAGGCATGGGCTCAGCAGATGAGGCCTGGACCTTGGAAGGCTCCAACTCAGCCCAGCACCTGGCCAGAGCTGAGTCTAACTTAAAGGCGTCGGGCTTCACGGGAGAAGGGAGGTGGCACTAAGTAAGCCCACCGCATATCAGGTCGTATTGATACACTGTGAAATAAGGTGTCAGAGTTCGGACGGATAGGGTAGCATTATTGACAACATTTTGGGGTTTCGAGTGTTCTTCCGGTCTTCCGGTGCTGCTGAAGTACCGAGGCGTCTAAGGTGCTGCAGAAGCACTTGTTGCTGAAGGTTTAGGGCCCAAGTTGCGATGGGGATTCAACTGCTTAGTCTCAATCGTAACTGGAGGCGAGGTGACGGCGGATTCAAGTTTTATCCTAGACTTAGATCCTATTGTAAAGTACTTGTGCAGCACCTTTACCAGCAGCGTGGCGCTTTTGCAGAACCCATTTCAACATAAGAGTCCTTGGCCTACACCCTAGGCCTAAGCAACCAACCTGAAAATCCACGCGCAACTCCTGCCGAGGCCGTGTGCCCCGTACTAGTAGATCTGAAGCCCGAAACCTTACTTGCTTAAATGTCCCGAAACCGTAGGCCAAACTTAAAACCGGACGTCCCGCAGCTGGCCAGGTTTGCCGCAGGTTGTGTTGTCGTCGTCAGCATCATCAGGCCCGCCTTCGAAGTCGAGGGATTGACTTCCGGTTCAGAGACAATTAATATCATGTCTTCCTTGATTCAGTTGGGATGTCGTCGAAGTCAGTTTGAAATTTTGGGCTAGGGTGGGTCTGAGTCGGGAAGCTCCTAGCGTTCAATTAAAAGTACTTCTGAAAATCAAGGGAAGGTACTCTGCAGCACCCTTTACTAGCACTTGGTACATCTTCGGAACTAACATCACGGCGCGGGTGATCGCATTTCGTTGTTGGGTCTTTTGGGCTTGGGCCTAGGGTCGGGGGCTTTTTGGGGGGTCGCCTAATGGGCTTCTACAGAACCACTCAAGGCGGGAGATCGCCTTTCGTTGTTGGGTCTTTTGGGCTTGGGCCTAGGGTCGGGGGCTTTTTGGGGGGTCGCCTAATGGGCCTTTAGGCGACTCACCGAACCGTCACTGACTGAGGGCCATGCACACACACCACCCGAGTCTGTGCTTCACATTGTGAAGCACAAAGTCCGGTGATCCATGCCTTTTGGCTCAAATTGTTGCTAGCTGGCAAGGTATCAGTCAACAGGTCAGTCACCAGCCGAGTCTGTGCTTCACACCACATGGCCAAAGCATGCAAGAAGAAAGGGACTTCCAGAAACCGCGGACGACGCTCAGGCTGCAGCACGAAGAAGCTCGGCCAAGCGGCCACGCTTGCTGGTGGCCTGTGGGCAGCATGGATCAAGCATCTGTTGGAAACAGGGCCGACGTGGATCTATATCCATGCCATTATGTGCCACATGTTCTGTCTCAGGGCTACAGAAGGTTTGGGACTTCGGGCATGCGATTTCAATTGGAGGGCACGCAGCGTTCGCATCAGAGCTCTGAAGCGGCAACCTGAGGCCATTAAGGAATCAAAACGCATACCGCATATCATCATAACGCAGCTTTCCTGAAAACGTAGAAGTCAATGACATAGCTTGCCCCCTGCAGGTCAAGAAAATGATCATGTCATCGTGCCTTCCCATGCTGCGGCACCTACGCAAGCGAGGCAAGGTGCGCCGCCGCACGAAGCAATGGGGCGCCTGCGGAAGCCGAACAATCACAGACGCTTGGCAATTTCCTAAAGGGAAGGAATTTCTGTTTCCTAACAGGAAAGGCTCAGGACCCATGACGAAGGACATTGTGTGCCATAATATCGCGAGAGCTCGAAAGACATTCCGGCCTTCTTCATCCCTTGCAGTGATGCTCGACACCTCCAAGATTCGCAGTCACAGCGCTCGACACAGGCGCATCAACGACTTCAAGTCATCAGGCTGCTCACCAGAAGTAGCGATGGTGTATGCACGTATAAAGCACAAGAAAACCTTTGATGCATACGGCCGCTTAGACCAGGCTCAGTCAGGCAAGGCTCTCCAGCAGAATAAAGTCCTGCAGAAGATGCTGAAATCTTTGTACCCATCACCATAACGAAGTTTGCCACAGGTGAGTGACTGACTGACTGATTGCAGTTCTCCTACGATCGTTGTACAGTTTCAAGGTGCAGCAGTACGATTTGGATTTCTTCTACAGTTCGCGATTGCTGTTGCTGACAGCAGTGGCAGACCACGCTCTCCGGCGAACTACGGCTCAAAAAGCTAAGTCTATCATTTAGACTTAAAGACTTGCGGCGCGATCTTGTTCAGGACTCCCTGGAAGATGCGCTCGACCACCGTGAGAGTGAAGGCATTGCCCGCCATGCACTTCAGAGTTCGTTCAGAGATTTCCACCCCAGGAGCAAGCCGTAAGTCAGACCACTGAATGCCTTGAGTTGCCAGAATCTCTTTACACGTTGCAAGGTCTTTCTTGCAGAGCACATAGTAAGAGTTGGCGTGCGAGACAGTGACGGTAGGGAAGCAGTCGAACTTCACTGAGGGCCCATATTGCTCGGAGGGTGCTAAGTCCAAGACCCACGGGTCTGTGACTTTCCAACCAGGCGACTTCTTCTTGATAATCTCCATGCCCTTGGACAAATTGCTCAAGAATGTCTTGCTGAAATTCTTGAGATTCGCCGTCTGCCCAGGCTGGCGGTGCTCCAAGATGGACTTGAGCGGCGGAGCTTCAATGGGCGAAGGCCAGACCATAGGAACCTTGACAGCACCCCGACCCAGGGTCAGGGTGGCCACCACGCACGCTCGGCGGCGTTTGGCAGGAACTCCCCCATACTCGTGGCTGTCCATGACCTCTCAAATTGAACAGTACCCGGGCTTAGGGAGGTTTTACATTTATTAAATTAAGGGTTTGCTAGGGGCTTTGTTTCAAACTCTCCTTGTGGCTGATCTGGTAAGCACCATTGCCGATGTTGCCGAGCTCACGGAAGAGGTAGTTTTTCACATCCTCGTAGTTCTTGTTAAGCACAAGTTCAGCCACATTCTCCAGTAGCACCACATTAGGCAAGAGAGCTCGGACCGTGGACAAGATTGCTTTCAGCACGTTAGACCTTGGGTCCTCGCTACCCAAGTGCAGGCCTGCGCTTGAGAATGGTTGGCATGGAAAGCCTGCGCAATAGATCAGGTAAGCATTCGGGTGAGCCGACCGCTCGTTTGCGAGCGGCGCCAGGGAACGCTTCGTGCAGTCAGTGTAAACAATCTCGGTCTCCGGGTGAAGCTTGCAGTACACCTCGCGGTAGCGAGCCTCAATCTCACTCGCGAACCATGAACGAAACTTGATGTTAAGGCGACGTAATGCCATGGCCGACACATCAAGGCCAGAGCAGTCGGAACAGTACCAAACCTTTGAAGCAGCTTGGGACGCCATTGATGGCCGCTTATCGACACGTTGCTTCTTGCTCACATCGTCGCGGGGCCCCGGTCTGCATGACACCACCGCCGCTGGTCTTTTCATGACTTGATGGTGCTGGCAACTGCAACTGAAAAACCTTGAGCTAAATCCAATGGTATGGTTGACGACTGAGCATGCCCTCACTCCAAGCACTTCAATCAACTGTGACACGACTTGAACACACATGTCTGTGCGAGCACTTGTTGTGGCGCTGTCTGAAGGTTCCCGCTCGGGCGGATGGTAATCTGATGGCCGCTCCACGACCACTGATCCGCTGAGTAGTGGCTGTGCACCATGAATGCCGTTCAAAATCGCATTGTCATGCGTTCACACTACTTATGCCTCGACTGCAGAGCACACTTCTCGCGCAAGTAGGTTAAAATTTCGGAACCTCTCCAGTTACATCTGGCGAGCGTTCCTCTGGCTCAGGCGCTCTCGGAGAATTCTAGCCTTGACTTTTCGTGGCGTCCTGGATCTTGCTCAGGACTGCCACCAATGCCAGTCTCAGTCTCGCCACTGCCGGCACTCGGAGCCGACGGAGTCGACTCATTACCGCCGCGGCCATGCCCGCCTTTGCCACCGCGACTGCCCTTGCCACGTCCACACCGCCCGCCACCGCTGTTTTTGTCCTCGGTGCTCTTCTCGCCGCTTTGCTGTTGCACGTCCTTGGCGAAAGCTGGGTCGTACAGCTTCGTGTCGTTGCTGTCCACCATGCCACACAGAACCCTTGAAGCAAGCTTGTCCATGAGGGCCTGCTTGTGATGTTCTGTGAACACTATGCCAGTGTAGCTTACCCTGTTCTTGATGCAGTAGTAGGCCCAGTGGCCCGAGCCTGGCGTAAGATCGATGATTGAGATCGGCCGCAGGCTGTGGGCCAGCTCAGCCGACACCGGTGCTGCACACTCGTGGTAGAAGCATGGCACGAGGTCATTGGGACGAATCCGTGCTTTCTTCTTGGCTGCTCCGTCCTCCTGGTCATCATCGTCTCCTTGATCCAACTCCACTGGCAGCCTCCCGCCTGGAAGTGGGAGGTTGTCTGAGCCGAAAATGTCCTTCTTGGAGGCGGCTGTGACTTGCCAGACTTTGGCGCTGTCGCTCCATTCCGGTTTTGCAAACGGGCCCAGCACGTTGCCGCGGGTGTTGCCCGCGAAGTTCAAGCGGTTCTGAATCTTGAAGCTGACGGGAGTGTTCAGCGTGATGAAAGAGGCCATCTCTGTGAGCTGCAGCGGGCATTTGCTCGCTCTCTCCATCCGCTGCTCGATGGAGTCATGGGTGTAGAAGATGGTCTGGTGAACCTGCTGGTATCTCTTTGACGGGAGCAGCTTGCAGACCGTTGACTCCACCCAGGAAGTGACATTACCCCCTCCCTTTCCCCCGTCCAGCACCACGAGGACATCGCCATCATCAAGATCTCCGTCAGGCCGCGATGCCAGCATAGCATTGAGAAGGCGCCGCAGCTGGGCCGGGCGAGTTGGGCCCATGCGATAGCGGCCCTGGCTACCGCTTTCGCAACACAGCTTGACGTCCAATACAATCACAACCCATGCTTGCATCTCTGGGTTTCCTCTGGCTTGAGCGGCCAATGAGTTCTTGAGGTCTTTCTCCAATTGTCCTTCGTCAGAGGCATTGTCGATGACGAAGGTGGATTGCGCCTGGACTTTCCGCTGGGCCATACGCACCCCGCTCTGAATGCGCAGCATCACCTCGGAATCTTTCTCCGTCTCCGTGGACCCATACATGATCTTCTCGGCCTCGGAGAGGTTGGCAATGGCAGCGTCGTCCAGAACCTTCGCGGTCTCGGCACCGGCCTGCTGATCCGCACCGCCTTCCTCAGTCGTTGTGTTCGTCGAGTTCTCGGTTTCGTAGGCCGTTGTGACTCGGGACATGAAAGACCTGAGCTCAATATTATTATTATTATCTCATTTATGTTTGAATTTTGCCTGTATTATTCCGAGCTCAAGATTAAATAGAACCAGGGGCCGGATTTCAGCATGATTGAGCGTATCCTCCGCGCTGCGGCGTGACTTGATGTTTTGCTTCAGGATCCCATCAAACCGGTAGCCGTAGATGAGGTTTTCCAACAGGAGCAGGAAGTTGTCCGCGCTGGACGGCCAACTTCCTCGTTGCTGGTAGCCGCCGTTAACAGGCTTGTCGTCGATGTAGCCCAGCTCGGACCGGAAGATTTCCATGCAGCTCGCCAATCGTCGGATCTCTGCGCGGATGGCCTCGCTCCATGCAGCAAACTTCAAGTCCATCTCCCTCATCAGGTGGTCCCTCAGTGTGCGCTTGAAGAGAAACAACCGAACGAGAGAAACCTGGTCAGGTCCCTCTTTCAGGGTGCGGATCGGCACACTGTCACACCCATCCACCCTTTGCCACCAATCCATCAGCATTGTGAAAGTCCACTGCTGAAGATTCTCCTTCTTCTCGCATTGCACGACGACCTCGCGAATTTTGTACACGGAGTCGAGGGGACAAACGTCAAGTTGCTCCATGGTTTGCAAAATGTTGCGAACGGACGGAAAGGAGAGGCAGGAGCGGTGGAGCATCATCGCCACCTCGATGTACGTGGCTTTGACAGGCTCTGTCTTTTTCGCGTATTTGACGCTGTCGTAAAGGCTTGCAAGGCTGGATTTCGACAACTTCTTGTTCTCGCTGGCCTCCATTTGTTTTTCAAAATCTACGACTTCGTAGATTCTCATCAACGGAGTCACTTCCGTGTTGTCCCTCAGGACGCCCAAGTCCTCCCTGGCCTGAACGACCGTCTTAAAGATCTGCTCCACATGTGAGGCACTGTCTTTGACCTGAACAATAATAATTAAAACGGACTGGCACGGAACATCCATGACTCACTACTCACTCACAACAATGTTTTTCGAGATTGCCTCGAATGAAAACTCACAGCTCAGTAGAATCTCGTGCCACTCAGCGAGGATCTTGGCAGGGGCCCCTTCATCCACTGCCTGGAAGACTGCGAGGCGGAATGCATCGCGGAGCTCGGGTGGTTCGGAGCACTGCAGGGCGCCCTTTAACTTGTGCGGCAACTCGCCCTTCTCCAAGTAGACAATTATCTTGCACGGGATCTTGTGGCAGGCTTCTCAAAAAAGTGCGCGTGGAGGTTCTCAAGCCGGGAACGATACTTCGGCATGTTGGGTTGTAATTCGTACCCAAGATTGGCCCAGTACAATGGGCAAGCGCAGGTGTAAGTCTTGCCGGCAGAGAGCTTCTCGGCAGCTTTCGCGGCATTGTAGACGGGCACACCGCACTCGTCGGTCGGCTCGCCCATCAAGTCACCGAAGTGGTTCTTGATGGCAGCGTCGCATCTGGCCAATTCTGCTTGCAGCTCGGCATTGACGGATGTATCCGCCGCGGGTGGTGCCGGGGGCACGACGACTACTGAAGCTTTCGCCTTAGCTTTCCCTTTGGCTTTGGCCTTGGCAGCCTTAGGCGTAGGCTGCGCCGCATCGTCCTGGTCCGCCGGCTGGCCACGCTTGCCCATTGATTCGAGACGAGGGCTCCCCGAACTTGGGTTCAAACCGCGCGAGCCTTGAACGAAAACACCTGCAGGGCAACGTGTTGCAGCTGACAGGTGATGGAGCAATCAGGTGCCCGCGCGGGGCCACAAATTCGGAGCTGGACGTCCAGCTCTGAATTAGTGACCCTGCGAATGCGCAAGTCTTTCAAATATCACATGTTGCGATGCACACCCACCTGTTATTTCAGCACGAAGCGCAATCGCTGCTCCACAAATTCGGAGCTGGACGTCCGTGTTCTTTTGGGCTATATCTGCACACTAAAAGAACGGATGGCTTGAGGCCTGATAGGCGAGCATTATCATATCATCAGCGGCCCTTTGAAAGCGTGTTCTTTAAGGCTCCTATCTGTACACGAAAAGTTTAAAGAACCCAAGAACGGCCATTTTGGGCTATTACTCAACCAACTGGCTACCATTACACCGAAGACACGTAACATTTTCAAGCTCACGCGCACGGCTTCACCATTGTGTTGTGTCCCCGACAATGACACTGCCGCACTCTTGTGGGTGACTTCCCGGCCCTATACTACTAAGATATATTGAATTATTAATATTAAATGATTATCATTTCCCATACCAAGATCGCATTATTACACCTACTGTGCCGTGAACCCAAGAACAAGCAGGGCATGCTGCCGCAGCAGGCTTCCATGAACGTTGGGCACAACCCCAGAGTCGCCGAAAGCGGATTTCCGCGGACGCGGATTCAACAACAATGATTATAATTTAATAGTTCGATATACTAAACTACTCTGGACGAATCGAGGGTCCTGCCCCGCATCAGACAGCAAGTTGAAAAGTTGAAACCTTTCAGTCACATGCTCCTGTCAAGGTCTTCGTCGGATCCACGTGCAGGACGAAGTCTAAAGCTTCTGCGCAATTGAACTTCTGCCGAACACCACTCCAGACCTGCGACCACCCATCAGCGTCAAAGAACTGTCATACGAAACTTAGCCGACGAGCAAAACGAATAGCAACAATCAACCCCAAAAACAAGAAACCCAACCCCCCTAAATCGTGCCTCCGGGAGGGGGGTTGGGTTGCACTGGGCGGTTTGCCGTAGAGAGGACCCCCCCTTCCCCCTTGCCCCCCTCCCCCTCCCCTTCCCCNCTTGTCTGCGTCGATGCATAGAAGAATGCATTTGTGGATGTCCTTGACACTGCGCGCGCAGAAATGGGCTTGATCTAGCGCGAGCTTCCATTTGCTGCCAGGCGCTCCCGACCTGTGCAAAAGCACAGATTGATTAACTACTGATTCTCGCCCAGTCTCAGTATGTACCAGCAAAACCAACATTGCGCCAGAGTCCCATCTACTGATTATATATTTGTTAATTAGTCTGTCAGATACTGGCCTCACTACAATCGTATGCGCGATCCTTGCGTGGGCAGTAGCGAAGGCATCCGTGATCCAAATAAGTCTTTGAGATGTGATATGGCATTCTTGAAGCTCAGGATTGGTCCTAATGAGTCAACCCGTCAGCTCGGGCTAGACTTGGCGACGTCTGGAAAATTCGGACTGTGGCTCGTCTAGGATGATTTAAGATTTAATTGCGTAGATATCGTCAATCATCATGCGTGTCCAATGGGATTTGGACAGAGGGAATGATGAGTTGTCCTCGTCCATTCGCGAGGAAAGCGGTGCTGATAATAGACCCTCCGCACAATGCCACATTCCAGTGCAGCAAACGATTGCAGGCCATAGTGTCTTGCCCAATGAAGAACCGGGCGTCCTCTCATAGATTGAAGACACAGCAATTAAAGATACCGGGAAATCATTTTCATAAATGTAGGAAAGGGTTTCGTGCACTTTCGTCCTCCAGGGCAACGACAACAGCATGTTTCCTCTGAAGAGCTCGTTGGATATCTGCCGAATCTCGCAAGGCTTCCGACACGTGCACGGGGGCTGCTTCCAGGTCTGGCACAGTCGGCGGAGCCGCCAGGGCATTCTTCCTTGCACGGTCCTTGACGTAGTCTGAATCCGTTTTCGCCTTCTTTTGCAATCCGTCCAGCACCAGCTGCAAGTCGTCCATGCCCAAAGAGTCTAACAAGTCAGCGCCCCGACCAGCGCGGACTTCCTCCACCATACGTTTGATTCCTTTCGCCTGAAAGGGTGTCTTGTGATAGCTTAACTTAAAAGGTGGCAGATGAGTGACATCATATCGGCAGGCAATATTAGTTGATACCGCTGGGAATCAAAGTCACGCAGAGAATCCCGAATCAAGCCCGCAGCCTTCAAGTGCTGAACTTCTCGATCATGTCCAGGCGTTCGGATTTCAGCAGGAACGTCCAGGGCGCTCTCCGGCTCAGGGACGCTTCCGGCTGAGCGACAGGAAACCAGTTCATGTCGGTGACGCAACCAGCCAGCCATGGAAGGCTTGGCACGTCCTTCAGGCTCCTTGCGCAGGACTCCTTTGTCCACCCTTCTGACGCGATGAGCCGACCCGGAGAGTCTTGTCGCGCCGTAGACCTGCAACCACACAGCGGCCGCCTTCCGGGCAATTGTCTGCAGCTCTGCTGGGGGTATGTCGATGACCTGCGGAGTTAAGCTTTGAAAGGCTTCAGATTTTCCATTTATGATTTCATGCCCAGCTGTGAAAAGCATGATGGAACTGATTAGTTAATAGACGCATGTTCAGCTTTCAGTATTACACATATCGGATGAACCTCACGGGCATCCACTTAAACTTGGATTAACCCTGAAATCTGAAGGAGTTCCAGGGATGCCTCAAGAACGTCATCGATGTGCCCATCAATCATCAAGTTGTCAGTCAATCGCTGGGAACGGCTAAAAGCTTGCTCCACACCTGATGTGCTACCACCCGCTGCCCAGTACCTCACCAGGATGGGTAGAACAGCCGCGACAGAGCTCCGGGTCTGCGGTGTATTCGTGCGGGTGGCCTGCTTCACGGCTGAGATCCAACAATCTACACTGTTCAGCTTCTCTTCTGTGGCGATGCGCCTGGCCACGTACCACAGTCGGCTTGCTTGATCAGCGATGTTTGATTGCTCAGGCTCTGGCAAACGATATGCTTTCAGAAGCCTAGACAAGTCCTTGGAGCGGCAGAAATGGGATCCGTTGGGTCGTTCCGTGGCATCGGCCAGACTGAAAATCCTGAAGGACTGCTGCGTCTCAAAGTGCGGGAACTCAGACTCCAATGTCCTCTCAGTCAGTGCCACCCAGCCTGACATTCGCGAAAGGCACTTCGCCACTGTCAAAGCTGCAGCGCGCTCACCCGTGGGCATGAATTGCACGGCATCCACACCGCCGCGTGAAGAGGGAATATTGAAGGCCATCGTTCGCTTTCCCAGAATGTTGAGCATGTGACGGGTCAACCCGGTGTCCAAACAGGCCGGTGCATCACCAGTGAACAAGGACCTGATCCGCGCCCTAAACGAAATCAGCTGACCGGGAAAGTCCTCGACAGGGAACCCTTCGAAGTCTACCAACCTCGTCAGCTCGAGGTTCTACATGGCACAGTCGCCCAGCATTGCCAACTGAACACACCGCTCATAGTCAAGCCAAGTCAAAAACTTGACTGCAGACTTGCCTGCGTCTTCTGCCTTGCGCTGCAGTGCAATCTTACTCACAGTCTGTAGGAAGGCCGGAAAGAACAATACCACCCGTGTCAAAGGCGCAGCCGTGGATTCGAACCTGTGAGGCGCGAAATTCGGATTCTTCATGTGATCGTTCACTTGCACACAGCTCAAATTGGTGTTTTGCCTCCGGATGTTTTCGCAAAACCAATCGCGGAAGATATGGGAGTACTGGATCATGCGTACAGGGGAATCCGCCGCGAAGAGGAATGCGTTGGCCACCTCATCGAGAAACGCGTCGGCTTTCCAGTTTCTGCTTAGGTTGCGTCGCGTGGCATGGGGGCGGTCCCTCATCACCAATTTCATTTGAGGCAGTGTCTCCGCCAGGAGCCCAGAAGTGGTCTGCTCTGCTAGCATGAAACCAGCCCTCAACTCATCGCTCGCAGAATCCGAAACAAAGGTTTCAATGGAAGCCTTCACTTGTTCAAACAGCCCCTGATCCATGGGACTTGCAGCGCCGTGCAGCGACTCCAGGTGAGGGATGTTTGTGCACGGAGTACAAAAGCTGCGAATGATCTTCATGGTTGCTTCAGAATCGCAGCCGTCGGACAATCGCACGGACCCCATGTGGCCACTGATCTTGCTTCCCGCGGAGCTGGCTGCAGTGAACCGCACAGCCAATCTTCCCTTACGGGCATCTTGAAAGATAGTGGTGCTCACAAGCAAGGGTTGGCCGTCCAGGCCATTCTTTGTCCGCCAAAGATCCCGCTTAGATTCGCGGAAGACTTCTGCCAGGCAAAATGCCATTTTCCTGCACTTTTTTTGCCCACCTACTTCTGGAAGTCCATCCTTGCCAAGGCACTGCTTCCGCATGTGCTGCGCTAATCTTGTGAAGTCCAGCACGGTGGGCGCACGAACTTCTGAGACATCCGCATGTCTGTCCAACGCATGTTGGTGTAGCTTGCTGCCCTCATGCTTCTCAAGCTTACGCATTTGCAAAGCATCATATGAGGAAATCTCACCCAATCTCCACGAATCTGCTGTGCTTTTCTTGCCAGCTGGCAGCTGCTGACACACAGAACAGCCAACTCGAAAAGGAGCTGCGTGAGCTTGTATCCACGGAAACCGATCTTGCAGCTGCTGCCTGTTCCGCTGGAAGTAGCATGCCCCGCATCTAGTAGGATTGGCGCAGTGGCCGTTGCAGTACTCAATACATCCCGCAGACTTCATGGCGTCTTCAGGCAATGATGATGCTCACGATTATTGTTTACCCATGTCATTCATGCTTCGTTAACGGCTGCTGCCTGACGAGTATTCTCTCTTGGTCAAGTTGTCGTGGCCCGTGGTTTAGCTTTGCTTGGCTACCTGCCTATTGCCGGCGTGATTGGGTCTTCAGGGTCTCTATTTAAAGCGCAGCAGCCCTGTGATTCATTATGATTTCAACTTGCCCCCCTAACCAGGACCGAGCCGCCGCGGCAGATCAGCAAAATCTGAAATCATGCCCAGGCTCTGATGGGACAAGACCATGGCATGAGGAATTCTGAAATTAAATCTGAACACTGTTCCTGCACCTTGAACTTGGATAGGGCACCAAGTTAGTTGAGGCAAACTAAGGCTAAGGACAAAAGGCGATATCCCAGGGCGTCGCAAGCATAGACATGAGTGCGGTGAGTCGCCTAAAGGCCCATTAGGCGACCCCCCAAAAAGCCCCCGACCCTAGGCCCAAGCCCAAAAGACCCAACAACGAAAGGCGATCTCCCGCCTTGAGTGGTTCTGTAGAAGCACCACTGTAAAGGTGCTGCACAAGCACCTGTCGAAGGACTTCAGATTATTTCCATTGGTTTGTTAGCTTCAGCTCGGTATTGCTGATACCCTGGGCATTGCCATTCATGAGGAGTCTCTCAGAAACGGTTTTGGTCCAATCCAGGGGACCTTCAGTTGACCCCCGAAAAGCCCCCAACCCTAAGCCCAAGCCCAAAAAGCCCAACGACGTCATCGATCGACGAAACCGTTGGGGCTCAGACTCATTTTAGGACTGGGAGGCAGATTAGTTTATAGGGGCAGCCAACCCTGAACCAAGTGACAGATCCGTTTTTTCCGAGGCTTGGCGTAAGTATGTATTCACCAGAACAGTATTTCAACTTCATGCTGGTATTGGGATGGTTCAATGATTCTTGTCAGGGACACTAAGGTACTTTTGCAGCACCTAGCTTAGGTACTTCTGCAGCACCTGGCCCTCGCCTTACATCCTAAACCCTTTACAAGTTTTAGAGTTGACTAGACTCCAAACCCAGATCTCTAAATGCCTCAAACCCCTAAATCCTCAATCCAGCTGCGAATGCATTTTGGAAATGCGCTTCCGCAGGACAGATGTTTAGCAACCCCGCAGAACCTAACTATAACCTATAGGTTAGGGACTGACTCTTTAAAGGGCATCGCTTTCCCCCAATAACTAACCCTAAACCCAGGCTGGACTCCTTCCGGGCCTCATCTGCTGCCAGGGTCCAAGCTAAGCCTCATCGTTCAGTGTGCGAGTGAACAGGACAGACTGTCATTGTCGATATTGCTTTCGTGTGACCTGCGTCTAATTCTTTAGGCTTCAGTCTGGGCTCTCAAGCAGTTTCAATGCAGGCCCTGTTGGAGCCCAAAGCCACATGTAGGGGACTCGATTTCGCAGACTCACAGCAAAACAGTAGCTCTGGTCACGGCGAATTTTTCAACAGCAGCATCTGGCAGCAGCAGCAGCACAACGCGGCAACAAAACACGGTCGAGGTCCTATCATTTGATTAAAAAGAAGTAGATCAGGCAGGCATGGCTACGGTACCGCCAAGGCCAAAACTGGCTCCTGCAGTGGCAGGTTCTGTGGCAAAGGCTAAGACGGTGCCACCAAGGCGACCTCCGGTTCCAGTTTGGGGCGACAGTGGAAAGAGGCCGCAGCTCGACCTTCGCCAGCCGAAAACCCCGCCAGAGCCGACGAGCGCCAACGATGCAGTGCCGCCACCGGCGAGACCTTCCCCAGCAGAGGCTCTGGAGGAGGCAAACCAGAAGGACCGGAGTGGTGGGGATCCCCGCCAGCCCGGGGGGCGGGGCGCCCGCCCAGGTCGCCCGTCGCAGCGGTTCCGCGAAACGAGCAGATCCTTCGAGCGGTTGGCAGAGCAGCTTGGAGATCTGCGGGAGTCGGAAACCCGCTTGAAGCACGAGCTCGACGACGCGCGCTACAAGGTGGATGATCTGAACAAGCTGATCGCCACTCGGGACGCCGAAATCGCCCAGCTCCAGCAGACGAATGGCCAGCTTCTTGCCTGGAACAAGGAAGATCAGTCTGTGCTGACTGGGCTGCCCGATGCTGGGCAATGGAAAATGCTGTATGAGACAGCAGAGAAAAGCCGAGCGGATCTTCAGGCGTCCATGCAGACCATGTGTACGGACCACAGGACGCAGTTGGAGAACATGGCGGAGGAGATCAAGGCCCGTGAAGCGTCCCGGCGCCGGGAGCTCGTCAGCAACCAGGTGGAGCAGCTTAAGGCCAGAGATCGCGAGCTGACGCAGCTCAAACAAGAAGTGCTTGAGAAAGAAGCGCAGCTGGCGCTTTGAAGGCAGGGAGTGAGTCGAGCAAGAATACGACGAGAAAAGACAGACAGAAAGATAGAGACGGAGAGTGCTACAACGACAGGTGCCCAAAGCTAAGATGGTGACTCCGAAGAAGCCTCCAAAGCCGGCCAAGGCCGCCTTGCAGCCTTACTAAGTACCAGTCGCTGAGCTACTGAACTAAGACTTGGCAGGCATCCCCGATGGAGCCTGCCAAGACGAAGTCCGGCTCGATTGGGCATGCTGAAGTTGAAGAGGCGCTTCTCTTATTTCACATTACGCGTCTTGTCTTCCGTATCTGAAAGGCCATTCGCAAAGATGTGGACCTGCTTAGCCTGGCGAAGATGGGCTCTAAGGCGGGGCTGTAGTAAGGTAGCAGAATTTCATTTCGGTATTCCGTGATAAAATCTGATTGCCAATTATTGCAGGATCCACAAAAGAGATCTTCGGGAGCCGGAAGCAGCCAGGCCTGAAATGAAAATCAAGCTGTTAATCCTTGTGCACCTCAAATTGCGCTAGGACCGGAAGCCGGCATCGGTAGCGACGAAGAGGGCCAAGACCAAGGCTCCCCAGTCTAAGTCCACTCAGCTATTTCTGGATCAATTGGTGCTTGGAGGACACTCGTCCCGCGGCGGTGAGATCGCCGTCGATGGTACCTACAGATGTCCCGGACTTATCAATAACCAGTCCAGTTCGCACCGCCCCGTGACCTACAATGGCAAACCCTGGCCAGGTTCCGAGCCCGACGAGCCCTGCCGGGTGAGACGGCAGTGCCAGGGAATTTTTTCGATCGGCCAGGCTGAGCCAGCAACTTCGAAAAGCTATAGTATTATAGGCTTCCACAAGAGGGGTACTTATGGTTTCCTACAGTGTCCTCAGACTTGGAAGAGCCTGCGATCGACGACCCCCGGGGAGGGCCCGGTGGGCAGCTGTAGGCAACGCCGCTACGGGGAAGTAAGTGGTCCGCACTGTTTGACAATCACATCAAAGTAGCAGCAGCCGTAGGTCAAACAATTAAAATTGTTCAGTGGGTGTTCTTAATCACTTCTTCTGACCCTTCTATTGCGTGTGCCACAGCCCGTACAAAAGTCCGAAGGATACAGCGCTTGCTGCGAAGCTAATGGGCTGTTGTGCTCCTTTCAGTTGAATTATTACACCAGAGGCTGGACTGCTGCTGAGCCGCGGACATCGGCGATCCAATGACTGTAGACAAGGACCCTCGTCCTCGCCGGTTTGGGTTTCACGGCTCTCGGTTTCAGATTCAAGGTCTCTGATTTTGTATTTTGGGGTCTGCTGAATTGAAAGGTTGTAGGGCTTCGGGCTCAGGACCGTCCCGGTATTTCTCTTTGTTTGCTACGGCTGCAGAGTTTAAGGTTGAAGGTTTACCGTTTAAGGCTTCAGGGTTTCCGATTTAGCTTTTAGCACCTACCGGCCACCCCAAAAAAAACCAAGCAACCTATGCCTACATAAATCCTCAGAACCCTAAACCTTAAACCCAACCTAGTGCGACGTGGACAGGAGTCTCCGCCTGGCCGCGAAGGAGCTCTGGAGCAACTGCAGCGGTGGGTCTAGGGGTCTGGGGGTTTAGGGGTGTATAAAGGGTTCCTTGAAAGGGATCTATAAAGGTTCCTTTAAAGGGATCCATAAGGGTTCCTTTAAAGGGATCTATAGAGATTTTATAAAGGGATTCTTAGGGTTTAGGGGTTTAGGGCTTAGGGGTTTAGGTGGAAACCAAAAGATTTGGGCGCCTTGAGGGCTTATTAAATTAAGGTCCAAGGTTCAGGATTGTGTAAATTAGGACAGAAACTTGACGAAGCTAGGCGCGATCTTTAACTAAGCTAGACCCAGGGTACTTCTGCAGCACCCGAGCGGTACTTAGGCAGCACCGTCTATCCTAAGTCCTAAGCTGTTATGCATAAAAGGATCCTACGCGAGCAAGGTTAGCTTAGGGTACTTTTGCAGCACCCGGGCGGTACTTAGGCAGCACCGTTTATCCTAAGTCCTAAGTTATTATACATAAACTTAAAAGGATCCTACGCGAGCAAGGTTAGCTCTAGTTTTAGGGTACTTTTGCAGCACCCGGGCGGTACTTAGGCAGCACCGGCTATGCTAAGTCCTAGGTTGTCAAATAAAGCGCGAGAAAGGCTAGATAACTCTAGTCTTAGTCTTAGTTTAAGGTACTTGTGCAGCACCCGAGCGGTACTTAAACAGCACCGTTTATCCTAAGTCCTAAATCCTAAGCTATTAAATAAAGAGATCTTACGCGAGAGAGGCTAACTAGATCTAGTCTTAAGTCATAGTCTTAGTCTAAGGTACTTTTGCTGCACCTGCTGGTGCTTAAGCAGCACCGTTTATTATTTAGCTTATTATCTTAACCTACGCCTACACCTCATAATCCTACATCTTGAACCGAGCTTAGCTTAAATGGTACTTTGTCAGCACCTTACGTGGTACTTTTGCAGCACCNTCTGCACAGATGTTGGAAAACAGTTCTCAATTGAATGTGATAACGATTGATTTGATTTTCAATTTCACAGGCATCATGACATCAACTTCCCCCGGCCCCGAAATAGAAGGTCTGTCCCGTAGGATTACAACAACTTGTTTCAATACTTGCAGGCGGCATCATGTCACCAGCCCAAATATCCCCCAAATCTGGGTCAAAATATCAGAAACTCTCCGTTGCCCCCCCCGCGGCCCCATTAAGAAAACCCAAGTAAGAACTTGGGCGCAGCATTGACCCAATGGATCTGGAGGGAGTTTCCAGCAACAAAAACCGTCAAAAACCAGCGAGCGAGAGTTTCTCCGGGTTCGCAGCATGTGCTACCACCTCATGAAGGAAGGAGTGCTGGAGCGTTTGCAGGAGGAAGCGACACGCAAGAGTGCACAGAAACGGCGTCGTGTTTCAGGAGGTGCCGCAAATCTGCTGCAATGGACATTGGTTTCGAGCTTTTCCAGTGGTTTGTGGACACCGCGGCTTGATAACTGAAGTGGCACATGTCAGATACACTGCAGTTTTTGTTGAGCTTTGTTTGAGATTCGGATCATTATAAATTGAGGTCGTTTGAGATGGATTTGAGATAAGTTTCAGGTCAATCCTGTGGTAGGTGTTGCCAACTGTTGCACACAGCGCCATATCCACAAACAAACAACCCAAGCAAGTCTGCCGTCCGGCATGTCAGGTTCAAAACGTCAGATGCCGACTGACAAGTCGATTGTTGCTGGCGCAGGCGTCCGTCATCGCATCGGATTTTCGCGAAATCATCACTATGCAGCTCGAGAATGGAGAAGCAGACGCCTGGGAGCGGCTTCCGCAGATCAACCAGTCCTTCATCCAACGATGGCGCAAGCAGTACCGAGTTTCATGGCGCTGTCGGACAGTTTGCTACAAGGTCCCGCGTCAGAAGCTGAAGGAGCGACTTGGAGTGTTGTGGCGCAACGTGATCCGTTTGAGGGCACTTCACCGCTGGGTCGGCTACACTTCAGGGCGTATGACCAGAAGCCCTTATGGTTCAATGCAGTTGGTGGTAGCAAGACACTTGCCCTGAAGGGGGCGAAGGACGTCCACATCCGGGAGAACCACCACGCCGCGAGGTGTCGCTTTACTGCCATGACCAAGACGGTTTCTATGATGCGAGACGAGAAGCTACCACAAATCAGACGGCGTTCACACGGCAGTGGCGACCCATACAATTTGGCTATCCTTTTCAAAGGCGAGACAGACCGCATCACAACCGGGTTGGACGTCCCCGACGGCTGTCTCGTCCAGACCGGTCCGAAAGGTTCTTACCGAGTCGAGCAAGTTCTGGAATTCTTGAGGTGGGATCTGGGTGCTGCGGACAGCACAGATGGCTCTCAGTGCGAGATCGTGGTCCTTGATTGGTTCTCTGCTCATTTGGACCCTGCCGTCGACCAGCTGATAAAGGCTTCGAAGCAGGGTTATGCTTCAAGTTTGTCGCAAACTTGTAGAACGCGTATTCGTTGTCGCTTATAGAGTTGAGATTTCTTTGAGATGATGTTTGAGGTGCTTACTTATTTGTTTTCAGACGCTCTGAGAATTCTTTGAGATATGTTTGAGCTTTATGATGCAGAAGCAGTACTAATCTCCAACCGTCAGCAAGAGGAGCGCGGGCACGATCCTTCGAAGTTGGGCGGTGGAAGCACGCCATTCGTTGCGGTGCTGGACACGCACGTGCACTGGTCTGGTCATACGAGAGTGCTTTCAAGGATGCAGAGATCCATGACAGCTCTGCGCAGCTGCGAAGAGGACACGTCTTGCCATGTACCTCGCGGCAAACTGTGCTGAGCCGTGCTGTGGACTCATGGCACCAGGTGAAACACGACAGGGTGAGCGACGGATGGCGCGCAAATGGGTTGAAATGCCCTTGATGGGTCAGAAGATCATTTGATATCTCGTGTTTGTCTTCCATTTTGGACGGAGTTGCAGATGAGAGCGCAGCTCGTGGCTGAGATCGAAAGTGCGTTCGCCAGTGGTCAACTGCGTGGTTGGTCCGATTATGAGGTCTTGGAGCCGTACGATGTCCATGACGGGCTCATTGAAGGGGAAGAGACGGTCAGAGAACGCATGCTTGAAGCAGCCGATGTTGACGCGGAGGAAGCAGCCGACGGTTACGACTCACCCGCGAACGCGGAGGAGGCTTGGGAAGCTGTGCCAGTCGATGCAGGACCAGAGCCTGTGGCGACACCTCCGGTCTCGGCAGCCGAGCAAGCCAAGTCGGAGATCGCTGTGGAGAATGATGTGAAGCGACTAGAGCAGTTGCTTTCGATGCGAGCACAGATCAAGGACCAGCCGACGTTGCTTTTTCTTGACCGCAGAATCGACGAGATCAGGAAGATGCAAGCCAGACCGAGTGAAGCTGTCAGTGTGCACCTGCGTACACGGGCGCTGGAACGCCGCCAAGTTGAAGCACAAGCACGCCTCGCGAAGAGCGAGGCAACAGCGAAGTCGCAGCAGTTGCTTCAGCAGGAGAAGAATGCCAAGATCCAGCCGGAAATTGCCAAAGTGGAGAAGTCCACTGCGTTGGCTACAGCTCAGAAGAAACTCGAAGAAGCAAGACTTGCCTGAGCCACAGAGCAGCAGCGTCTTGCTGACAAGATTAGGGAGGAACAGTTCACAAAGAAACACTTTGCGGCCATGCTCGCCAACAGAATGCTGAACTGGGCGATCGATGCGGCAACAGATCAGGAGAAATCTTACTTGAAATGGGTTGTTTCCAGTGCCGCCAAAGGCAAACTTGGTGAGAAGACTGTGGCTCTTCCGTCGTTTTTCGACCTCTGTCGTAGCAAAGCTGCAGTTGAGTGAGTCTTTGGTGTCAAACCACTAGTTAAAAGCTATTGAAGAGCTTGTCCTGAGCCAACAGTCACGTTCAAAAAACTTCTCTTGTCATCCACAGGTAAAGACCTCGAGATGGTCAACCCCAACGCAAACAAGCAGGATCTTCGCGTTTGGGCGTCTGATGCCTTTGCTTGGAGATTGTTGAATCATAGGACTCCGGAGTCCACACCTGCGTGGCACACTATCCCGGCTGAACTCCTCACGAAGTTGCTCTGTGTGACTTGCCCAGGATATGACAGCCTTTGTTCAAAGCGGTACTCCTCCAGATCGCTTCTCGCAGAAGCCGAATACTGCGCGGACGCTGCCTTCATGGCAGGTGTTTGGAGATTCTCCGCAGCGGTGGGTCCAGAAGCTTTCCCGGCTGGCCTTTTTACGTGGCCACCTGTGGATAAACCATGGTGGCGGGAGTTGCTGCATGCACAGCCGGTGCATGCAAGCGGTGGTGCTACTGCATCCTGTACAGGGTGACTGATTGTTTCGCGTGCAATCCTCTTGTGTAGCCGAGCTTTCGGGTCGCGATTACCAATCACCATTGTGTTTCACATCTTCGCTTGGGGAGAGTAGGGCCAGGGGTGGCAAAATTGATTCGCAGAGCAGTCCTGTGCAGCGCAGCGCATGTTCTCTAGTTTCAGATCATTTACAGATCTATTTGAGTATCATTTGAGATGTCGTGAGTCATCCATGCAGATATCGTAGAGCCCATTGCGAGATACATTTGAGATCAGCGCCAGGTCCACGAGTTCTGCGCTGAGCTGTGGGCGATCGATGCTGACTAGTGAGAAAAGCCAAAGCGCCCTCGTAACCTCCGCCTCGGGTTTGAAATCTCCCAACGTAAAGCCCCCAAGGCAAAGCTCGAAAATCCACATCCTGGAACTTAGACTAATAACTTGTACATGCATTCCAAACTCGCGGGAAATTATTACAAACAGTGAATACAGCGGTCCGGGACCACAGTGGGCTTTTCAGAACGCAGATGATGGGTGTTTGAACTTAACGTTTTAGGGTCTGCAAGCCTGCATTCGAAGCATGACGCGTCTTCCAGCAGCTGCGTGACAAAACACACCCTGCCACTTCGCAAGGTGCGATGTTTCTGTGCCAGCGACTTCCGGATGTCAACTAATTGGGTTCTTTCAATTATTCCCGTTTTAACTTTACGTGAAGATTCATTATACCAGTGTTCACAAAACGCATCGGCAACAACATCAAGCTCACACGCAAGAATGGCGCAGGCAACACATCCCCAAGAGCATCGACACCTGTTCGTGGTGCGGCGGCAAGCCCAGTAAAGGGGATATACACTCCGACAGTTGCCCGGTCCTTTTTCAGATCTCTTTGGTCAGCGCGATGCTCCAGGCCGAGCTCCGAACCTCTACCCGCCGCTGCCGACTCGGTGAAACATTGGACCTTGCCGTGCCAGTTCTGTCAACACGCGTGCACACAACGCGGACAATGCGAGATGCTCATACAGAGCGGTGGCGCCGCGCGAGCACGCATGTTGAGGCTCTTTGTTCAGGCTGGGCCAGCGGGTTAGCAAAGCCGAGCTGTCAACTTTTCGCCATTACAATCACAAAGCTCAGCATGCCAGCAGTTGCCATGTCATTTTCCAGGAGGCTGTTCACAGAACGTTCATAGTGCAACAACCTTTGCAACATGGCGACGAGCGAGTCAAGATGAACCCAGCAGCAGACGCCCTCGGCAAGGACCTGGACCTGCTGCGAGCGACACTTCAGGGTTGAGGCCGACGGTTCTCGCAGTGCGTTTGCAAAATCAGTGCAACATGTGCCACATCAACTCCAGTGTCATGCTATGGCTATGGGCTTATGCGCACTTCACAGACCATTGCAGGCACAGCGGCTACAGCTCTTCGAACAGTCTTTTCGGGCAGGGGAATGCTCGACCTCCTGGAGCTCTTGCCTTGGCGACGCTTTTATCAGGGATGGCGAAACATCCGGCGCCAGCATGATGTACAAGAGTGGCATGTGCACTTATATATTCACCCAGGCGAAGCCTCCGTTACGACGGGGATCTATAGCAGGCGAAGCTCCTTAGTCTGGACCTCAGGGACAGTGCGGGGACCTACACGCCAATCTTGATGACACCACCTTTGCATTTACAAGAGTGTCCTCTTCAAACAGTGGCGGACCAGTGGAGCGCCCAAGAGGCCATCCACCCATTATCCGAGCCGCCTCAGATCTTGAGCATTTGCCTCACAAGGTTCGGCTACAATGACGGCGTCGCTTACAAACTCGAGATGCCAGTGAGTCTGCAACCTTTTTATGTACTGTGTCGATTCCTTGCTTCGTGAACGAGAATAGTCTGGAAACGCATAGCTGTTTGTACGCTGTCATCGAGGCTATTTCTCACTATGGCCATGATTTATCTTCAGGTCACTACAGAACAATGCTGCAGGCTGTTTCGGAGTCATGCTTGTTTATCACTGATGATGGCACTCGCGCGCGCCAAAAGACCCGAAGCTACTGACATGCGACATCTTTCCAGAAATGCTTATGTGATTTGGCGAGAGCGCCAGGGTCTGATACAGCTTACGGCTCGCTAGCAAATACAGGTGTGCAGTCCTCGCTGGAGGCTGCACTTGCTGTCGGGGTTCTCCTTCGGGCACCTGTGTTCTCCGCCGTATGTCACGCCGGATGCGATGTGCATACAGAGTGTCGGAGCTGTTAGGGGTAGGGGACGGTGGGGGTTGTTGGTCTACGGTTGACTGTAACAGCTCAGTCACCGGTTTTGCGCTAGCAGGGCGTGTTCACTCGAAGAGGTGATGCCTACGGTCTACTGTCACACTCTCTAGGTTCCCGAGTTTTTGTGTTGCCGACTCCGGACCGCTGCTTTACGGAGCGGGTCCGGGATCGTGCTTCTTCAAGTCGCCGAGCTGGGAGTTTGCTGGTTTACGCTAGGTGACTTTGAAGCTTCTCTCACCGACCGCTACGAGTTGCTAGGACACAGCGAGTCACCAAAAAGGTGTGACATGCACTAAGTCGGCAAGAAGCTTCCCGCGCAAGTTCATCCAGACCCTCCTCCTGATTACCCGGATGATTGGACCTACTAGGCCATGGATGGGAGGGTCCTTACGATGATTGGCTGGTGCGGACTACAATGCCGCATGGTGATACGATGATCTTCCTCCTGAGACTCCTGAGCAACAAAAGGAACCGGAGGAAGCCTACGCCTGGTCGACCAGAAAACCAGAAGGCGTGGAGCTTCATCGAAGCACACCAGGCAGTAAAGGCTCTTAATCTGTCTCGAGGATTCTACCCCTACTCCCCGTCCTCCAAGGGTTGTGTGTTTAAAATCAAGAAAGGAAAAGGCAAGAGCAAAGCAGAGGGCAAAAGGCTATGGTTCCTCTTCTTTGCCTCCGGTACCTCCGGTGTTGGCCGTGCCATTGTTGGAAAAGGAGCGGTGCACCGAATGTCGGGACGATCTACCTGAATGCAGGGGCCCCTGCCTCCCCCACTTCTCGCAGCCTCCTGAACCCGCGGCGTTCACCATCGAGGAGGACAACCCCTCGGAGGAGATCTTTTCCCTCGGTGGAGGATCTCTCCGGCTATGCAGTCTTGGATTCCGGAGCTACCGAGACGGTAGCATCGCATCCTGCCTTGCTCAGGTCCGTGAGAGCAGTCAACCAGAGAAGTTCAAGTTTGGGAATGGAGAGTTTTCTGTGTCTTCATCATTCCTTCTACTTCCACAACATCATCAAGTGGAGTTTGGCATCTACACCCTTGATGTGGTTGGTGTTCATGCGCCTGGATGCTTTTTTGCCTAGTGGTTCCCTTGAAGCGCAGCAAGTCAGGGCACCTTCTGATGAATTTGAAGGATAACTGGTTGCAGCAGGGACACCGCCTGGATGAAAAGACGATCCAACCGAGCTTTTTTCCGTGCGCGTCAATTCAGCAAGACCCCCGTGGACCCAAGGGCCAGGAAACAGGTCAGTCGTCGACAGTCTCCATTCCGTCGTCTCCAACGATCGTGGTGGATCCCCAAAAGTTGCCATCTCAGCACAGTCGGAAGGCATCAAGGCCCAACACGATGGATGATTGCCGAGGATCTGGAGAACGAGACATGTGTCCAAGTCCAGATGGAGAGTCGCACGGAGTTGGCGGGGCACCTGTGATGCCGCGATGATTTCTCCTATGAGTTCATGGAGCATTAGATTGAGTCCATGCAGCCTAAGGTCTTTTTCAAGGCCGAGTTTCCTCCGTGAAGGATCCCAAGGGAGGCTTCACCGTGGTTTCCTGGTTATTTACAAATAAGGCTCTCAGGCGTGCTGAAGAAAAGACCAGTGGATCCGCGCCATCCCGCTGTCATGGTGATCGACTCCACAAACGTCATCGGTTACCCTCCAGCAACAGTGCAAGGCCCCTGACTGGCCAATGCATGCAAGCAGCTGCGAACTCACCAATGCCCGCATTGACGCCAACCGCACAGGCTAGACAGCAGTGGGTCCTCGAACACCGCACAAACACGGGGGCCAGTAATGCACCCACCAATCCTCCTTCCAGCCGCGCACCCTTTAGGCCCGAGCCAAGAAGCTATCGGCTACTGGTAGGGCCCAGGATGAGTGCACCATTCAGTATCGGCTGCGAGGACTCGCCAGCATGACAACACTGGACACTTTGCCAGCCAGCGTGGAGACAGCCGGCCAAAGCATGGTCACTTTGGGCGCCTTCCTGCAGTGGACGGACAGTGAGCATCCAATTGCAAATGGATTAATCAAGATCCAGAAGCAGGACACCTTGAAGCGTTTCCTCGTGAGTGGTTGCTGCGCATCAAATACCCGGGAGCATTCATGAATGCCAAAAAGCATCGAACCCTTGAGGCCCCAGGTCCGCGTTTTGCCCGTGAGGCTGAACGCTGAGAGCTGCGAGCTTTCGGCAACCTTACTTGGGGCATGTCACAAAGACTACGCCTCCAGCACTTTTGCTAATCACACTTGCCTACAGTTCCTAGCCTCAGCATAGAAGGCGTGTGCAGGCTGCATTTCCGTTCTGCAGGCGTGCCTTCGTCTTAAGCTTATGCTACAAGATCTAAAGTTTCTGAAGGAAGCCGTGTGCCGAAGTCATAGGCTGGCCAAAAGGTTCGGAATCGTTTTGTGTGCCTTTTTGATTCGGTGCTGATTATTGGGTTGAGCGATGAGGCTTCCAACACCTTTTCTTTGTGCCTCGCCCCCTCGTTTCTTTGTGCGAGTTACATGATTGTACTGAATGGGTGGGCTCTCGAGTCTCGGGGCTGCCGGACATGCCGTCCGCCTCCCATGTCCGTTGCCCGTCTCAACCCAGATGAACGCGAGTGCTGTTGGATTGCAAAGTCCGCTTTCGCCTCCAATCTGCTACGACGGTGCGAAACGTTGTTATTGTTTGCTAAGCCCCAGCCGTCTGCGAGGCTTTCAGGCTTCGTAGAGAACGAAAAGAATTACTACAAGTGGTTGCGTTGAGTCGTCCCGCCCTGTGTGAAGTCATCCTTTTTGCGCGTGGACATGGGGATAAGCATATCCTAGCCCTATGGAAGTAATGAGGCAATATTCGTAAGTAGTCATGAAGTTTTGGCTGGTGGTTGTTTTAGATGGGTTTTAGCGCCTGTTCGTGATCTCGTTGCTAGGCTTCTCCGTGCATGTAGATGGGGATTCAGATGTCTCACGTTCGAACTTCAAAGATTGGTGGACTAGACTGTCCGGAATGTATGTGTTTTGTAAACATCTTGGGGCGGCGTCTACTTGCAGAACGGACAAGCCGCCTGCCAGTGCTATGTGCTTTGTAACACCTCCTGCGACGGCGTCTACTTGCACAACTGTCGAACAGGCTGTCGAGCGTGTACAATAGTTGGGGAATGGCTGGTTTTGAAGAGCTGTGATTCTATTGCTGTTTCTGTTGAGCGGGTGCCTTTGAAATCGAGCGTCTACATGCGGAACGGCAGGTTTTCCTCAAGCAAAGGTGTGTGTCTTGAGCGGGCGCTTGTTACATGTCTGAAATCGCGTGCACATGGTGATCAGCTGCCAAACTGGCAGACTTATCAGGGCTTTGGGACATAATTTCCAAAGAAAGCCTGCGCGTGGCATTCGAAATCCTAAATTGAAGTCTGCGCCAGGCTTGTGCTAGGAAGCGCGTGGCCATGCGGAAAGCGATGTGCAGCTATGCTTGTGGTGTGACTTCAAACGCCCCGGCGTGACTTCACGCGTGGCCATGCGGTGGCGCGACTTCACGCGCCCTGGGGCGGCATAAAGCTACCTCTTGCACTGCTTTGAGCTTGACCCGAGCGAAACCGTGCCGTGAAGCGGCAACATGCCGTCGCACATGCACGCACCGAGGTCAATCGCACGCATGCTCCGTGCGAGAAAAGAGCAGAAGCTGGAGACGTCGCATGGCACTTACGTCATAAGCACGCTGAGCAAAGCATGGAAACCTAAACTCCATGAGCTCAAAGATCAGGTTTCGGCACGTTCAGGCTGCACCGAAGGCTGGGCTACTGCCCTGCTGATGCGCTCTGTGTGTGTGCATGGGTGCAGCCGGCCGAACAGTTCGAATTTGATGCAGAGCAGGTAGAGCCGGAGGAGCAGGAGGAGGATCGCCTAACTAATTAGCGGCAGTTGCCTGGTGAGTCATGCGTAAGACCAGTCCAGCTTCAAGGTTGTACACTGTGCAGGAGCCCCCAACTCCGACACCTCGCTCGAAATGCCCAACGGGGCACGAGCTGGCAGCTTTCGAAACTCCCGAAGATGGATTTCTTTGTTCCTTGTGCGACTGCCCGGGCCTTGGACAGCACAAGGCTTGCCCTAAACCCTTCTGCCCTCGCCGAGACCCTTCTGTGAGAACCCCCCTTGGCTTTTTGATGCAGCATGAGCCGCCGATGGGTTGGAAACTGCACGAAACCCGACGCCTGACTGTTCCGTGTCGGCCACCCACCAGATCCCCGGCAGCTGTAGTGTCAGTTTGGGTAGGGTTCCCTCAGATACTTGCCAGTTTGCTGGTTCACAGCTCCAGTTTCAGCAGTATTCAATCAAGTGTGAGAACCTCTCCGTCGGACCCGCGCGGTCAGAGCAGTCAACCTTGGGAACGGCTTTATGCCGGCAGCGACAGCAGGCGGGGCAGTCGAGCTTGGTATTCCGTGAATCCCGACTGACTGGAACGCGCAGATGCAGACAATGCAACTCTACGGAAGGGGCCTCCAGAGGCTTTAGTTGCCCATGTTCTCCAGCCCTCAGGCACAAGCAAGACGCAAGCCAACAGAGCTTGAAGGACCTCCAGTCTTGGACTTACCTGTTCCTCCGCCGACGTGCGAGAAGCCCGTGACCGAAGGGCGTGAACGGCACCAGCGAAGACTTTAAACAGCCGAAACCACACCGCTCCACACGAACAAGTCTGGAGAGGCCCAATTCATCGAGCCAAGAGGCAGCTGTACGACATGATTGCTCGGCTGAAACAGGCGAGCTGTTTTCGGCAATTGTTCGATGAAACGAAGCAAAGCTATCAGATGAGACCACGGCGACTAACTGGGCCTGTACACTTCACGCTTCGATTGCAAGGGTTGGCCAAGCCTTCCTCTTTGGATCCCGTTTGTACCCGAAGAATGCAGTAAACACACCTAGGACCGTAACAACAGGAGTCACCCCCTAGCCTGCTTCGTGCAGCACAGCACTACGAAGTTACAAGAACTCGCGAGTGATTAATTAATGGACATAATATCAGAACGGCATGAACTTAGGTCTTTGTGCTACAGGGTGGTGCGAAAAGCAATTTGCGCCCATTTACCTTGAACCTGCGCCGGCTGATGAGCTTCGCGCAAGTGTGGCGAAATTTTGCTACTTGCATCTGCTGAGGCGAGTTTCCAAGCAACACGACTTTGTACGGTTGCCGCCCATGCGACTATGATCTCTGTCGCGACTGTCTAACCAGTGTGGCGGTGCATTCCACCGGTTACAAGGACCCGCAGCAGGTCCCTCCTCAGTTCCAGCAGGTGAGTCAGTGCTTGCCGTGTCGGCAGGAGTTTGTGGCAATGTTTCCCGAGCTCCAGGCGGTAAATGAAATAATGTTTTGAAGTTGCCTGTCGCAGAGCATCGTCTTGAGGGCTTCCGGGAGACGGCCAGATCAGGCGAATCTGTGCTAGAAGGAGAGGCGCAACCGGGGATTGCCAACAGCGGGCCGGGACCGGGACGCTGCGCGGGTACGGCAGGCAGATGTCTCCGAGCGGACTTCGGAGACAGATTCATTCGCCTCGCAACAAGTCTTTGCAGAGGAAGCGCAGGACAGTCCATTTGTTGGCTCCTCTGCTATTTCTTGAACATGCAGCTGTGTAGCTGGGCGCTCTTACTGCCACTACAGCATCTGGCGCACGCTGCGTTGCTGTTCAGCCGCAGGTTATTTCCCCTTCCCTTGCAGGCTGGAATTGAAGAAGAGGATGGCTGCTTGTTCTGGCAAGTCCTGCTCAAAAAGGACCAGTTGCCGTTGCGCAAGTGTTGCTGTCTTTCCAGTTTAAGAAGTGGTTCACTGGCAGTTATCAGGAAGGCGAGCAGGACAAGTTTGGGTTTGCTCAGGCTGCTCATGATTGCAAGAAAAATTACCCTCTAGATCCAGCGGTGCCTAAGGCTAATGGCAAGATGGAGTTCGAAATCCGCTTGGAAGGCAAGTCATTTGAGCCGGATGCTTGGGCCGACCTGCCAGAGTAGCAGCGAAACGCTGAGCCTCACTTGGCTCAAATCCCAGCAGAACCTTTTGCATGCTCTCAGGTCAGGCAAGCGCTCGCGCTTGCCTGGGCCGGACATGTTGGTTGTGAAGAGGCGATGGGACATGAGCAACGGTTTCAGACCGTTACTTGCTTTTCCTGGTGAAAGGATATATCCTGATGGGCTGCTGCAGAAGTGGAATGCGCGCGTTCCGCAGCTGGAGGTGCGTGCACAGGACACCGAGTGCACGTGCATGCCCCATGACACATGTCACGACAGCTACCGGTGGACAATGAGGACCGAATATTGGCAGTCAATGACCAGACGGACGTCGAGGTGAAAGTCTCTTGTTGTACGCTTCTCCTGTGCGTTCTGCCACATTCTACACTGAGCTCACTCTTGTGAAACGCTTTTTCAAAAAAAGGGCAACTGGTCGTGCAGCATTCGTCGGGTTGTTCGACTCGAATCACTCCGCCTTGTTGTTGTGCATACATCCGTCGGAGAACGGGCCTGCCAGTGTGCCGATGCATCCACTACGCCTACATAGTGCCTAACGGAGAATGTCGTAGTGTCGCACGTGCAGAGCACGTGCATTCAAACGACGCTACTGCATGCCCGAAACATTTGGGCTCGAGCCAGGATGCTTGGCCCGTGGCTGGAGCCAGCCATGATCCTGAAGGTTGGAAGGGGACGAACTTTCAGGTCGGCGACTACGCGAAGATCGCCTGCAACGACACCAATGGGAGGAGAATCCGGCGCTAGGCACTCAAGAGAGAGGCGCACAAGTTGAACCGAAAAACATCGGCCAGGTCAAAGGATCCCGGATGGTATGGCCAGCCGTTACTGAGCATGAATGAGCATGATCAGGGGTGTTTGGTTATAGGACGCAACAGCAACCGTCCGCCTGCAGCCGTGGGCTCGCAGCGGGTCGGTTGCATTTTGACTTGTTTTTTTCTGTGCCGTCCGTGCGTTCGTGTCGTTCTCGTCCGTCCGTGCGGTGGTGCAGTGACCTGTCAGGTGTAGCCGACCGTAGGTGCGAGCCATGGCTTCCTCTTCAAACTGCGCCAGGTCGCGACTCACATGACGAGCCTTTTGGCTGGCCGCTCAGGTGCTCAGCCTCTTTTTTACCTTGTGAGTGTTGCCGTCCGGTGCTTGTACCAAGCCCGACCGGTGGTGCCCCTGTGTGCCTCCGTTGGGCCTTGCCAGTGCGCCCTTTTTCTCCTGGCCAGGTATTGCCACTCCGGCGAGCTAATTTTCTTGGCTTGCGTTGATGCAGCTCATGATCTTTCATGTCTGCAGCCTGCTTCTCGAGCTTTTCTTTTTCGCTTTCAGCTTTCCCTCGCCCTCTCCGTTCTGCGCGTGATCATGGCCTCCGCGGTGACCGGTGCTGGTGCTTCGTCGGCTGCAACCCTGTCCGGCCGTGCTGCCGGGGCTCCGCCCTTCACGACGCATGCAGCCCTTCCGCCGGTTGACGACGTGCTGGCGGACCTGTTGCAGTTTTCCGATGAGGTTCTTTGGCCGGCTCTCCGTGAGCTTCCGCCCGAGGACTTCATGCACGTGCACGACCTCATGGGGAGTGCCTCTGCCGACCGTCTGGGATTAACTCTGCTGCGGTTCTCGGCCCGAAGGCGATCAGGTCATGGCAGATCAGGATCGTGTGGGTGGTGTTCCGCCCGGCGACGTGCCCATGACCGAGCCGGCCACCAACCTGCTGGATCTTGATGCGAATGCGGACGGAGGGCCCATGGAGGGTCTCGGCAACCAGGATGATTGGAACCCGGCCTGGCTCCCGCATCCGTGTTTGTAACTATTTTCCGCCGACATCCGTGGGCCGGCTTTTTGGCCGTTTGCTGATGTCTTTTGTATCCGCCCGGCGGACCACCCGTCGTGGCTGGAGCGCCAAAGGCCCAGCCAGCCGCTTTCACATCTTCCCGTCCGCGGGTATTGCACACACGTGTGCTCCCGTTGGGAGAACAACGAGCACGGCTTCCGTTGTGTTGGCATGTGCCTCCGCCCGGTGATGTACGGCGAGCACAAAGCGCACACGGAACACGTGTGCATTAATTGCCTTAAGGGGCACTAGCTGATCCGCCCGGCAGCGCATCTTCCAGATTAAAGAATGCCGCTGTGCCTCCGGTCCCGCTCTGCTGTCCCTTCTAGTGCCTTTGCATGCTCCGCTTTGTATGCTCTGCCCCGCCAGGACCTTGGTTCTTCTACACCGTCTACAGCGAGGCCTTCGAACGCTGAGGTGGCGTTAGGGTCTGCGGCTCTTAGCTTGCAAGCCTTGTTGTCAGGGCAGGCCCGTCCGGATGCTGTGTCCGCCCGAAACAAGGTAGGCCGGCACCTTTGGACTTTGCTGTCTTGCGCACCGCATCTGCTGCCGAGCCGGATGCAGCCAGCATGCATTCTGCCTCTCACCGGCCGTCGTTTGCAACCCCCTCGTCACAAGCAGCATCTCTTTCTGCCGGTGGGTTTGAGGTGGTTTCGTCCGGCGGCCTTGCCTGTCAGTCACCCTTGGTTGCCGCCGTTGCACCTCGTGCTCTCTTTCGCCAACATCTCCAACCCTGCTTACCGCCCGCGTAAGCTTCTCGGCTCGAGTTTGTGTATTGTTGGGGGGGCGGGTTAGCGCGCAGTCCCGCTCCACAAGGGCCACGTCCGTAGGTCTTAGTTCGATGCCATGGCAGGACAGAAACTTGAAGGACACTTGCCGTGTGCTGTGTCAGAACCTGCTCAGGATGATGCCCGGGCTAACATCAACGCCCAGCATCTGTCAGACAAGGCAGGAGGTAGCTCTGAAGTCAAGTCCCGACAGAACAGACATCGCAGGCTGCAGGACAGGCTTCACCGGCCCCCTCTGGGAGCCGTGCAGACAGCCAGGACGGCTCAGCTCACAGGGCTATCAGGTCTAGGATTCCAGTTTTGAAAGCCGAGCTCCACTGCAGAGTCGCCCTGAGAGCTTGCTCCAGTCAGCATCGTGCTCACTCTAATAGAGCAGATCTTGGACTGCGAAGGTCTTCGGTCAGGGGGGCCGCTGGGCACTGCTGCCTGGGCCCGCAGACTCAGATGGTTCAGCTACACCTCAATCGCCAGTTCAAGTTGCCTTGCTCCGCCATGCAGTTTGATCCCCTCTCGAGCCGGCCTCATCGGCTACGCCCATACCAAGGAGGGAGGGGGCTGCATCTTCATCGGAGTCGAGCCAAGCCTAACTGACAACTGACCCCCACCACCACAACCGGTTCGCTGGAGTCCGACGGGCAGCCGGGACTCCTCCACACACAGCGCGGGCAATCGATCACGGGTGCCGACTCCGGCCCTACAGCCAAGACTGGCATGCCTATGGGGAAAGTCTGGCAAAGTATCTACGGGCTCGTGGCCTGGAGCTAGCAATGGGGAGCCGTCCATCGGCCCTGCGCTCGCAGTCGAAGCAGTCGAGTGAAATGGCGTCAGCGTCAGGACCGATGGCAGCCCTGCAGGAGTTGGATTGCCGAAAGCCGGCCCAGCAGTTGTTGCGCTATCCACGACACCCACAAGGCCATCGCTGTTGCCGTGGACGCCATTCAACCCGCATGGAACACCGGCGATGTCAGCAATCGATTCGTCCGCTGCCTACGCATGACTTACCGGAGCCACAGTAGCGGGCAGGATGCGAAAAGAAGATCTGCAGCCAGCACTCTACCACCACATTCCTTGAAGGCCACATAAGTCTGTCTGCGACCGCAGCAACAGATCATCAGCTTGCCTGCACGCTAGTATCCCATACCCTGCTCAGGTCTTGCTCCTGCATGCCTAACTACGAGGATGCCGGCAAATTTCCGAGCAAAGCCAGAACCTTGAAGAGCGAGTGTTCAGCCTCGACGCACCGAGTGAGCGAGTATACTGGTGTCATGAAACCGCTGCCTCATTGCTCAATGCAAACAGCATGTCGGGTCAGGCAGGCAAAGCACCTAGGGCATGGCCGCAAAGAGGCAAGAGCAGCAGCCGAAGCCAGCCAGACTGCTGGCGGGCCAACCGAACGCAGCGTGGCAAAGCAGACTGGTCTTGGGCAGGATCCACTGGGCCAACCCCGACGGAGGGTAAGGCGACTACAGAGGCTGCGGCCTCAGATGCTAGCAGCAGTTACCGGCCCTGGCCAGGGAGCCGACACGAAGCTTCGTGCCCACCCGGACCATGGTCAGCCAGGCGACCCAAACGCAGCCTGTGTTACTGATAAGCAGAAGCACGCAGACAACAAATGAGATCCCACCGCCTTGGGACATGGCGACGGGCCCGGTCAGGGTTCGGCATCAGTGCAGATGGCAAGCAAGGTCTCGTTCGCCGCCCCCTATGCGTGGCGCTCCACCCGCTCATGGAAAGGCCGGCCCCGCTGGGAGCTGATGGCAGGAGTGTGCAGGGGGTGCGGGCTGCGGGCAGCACCGCAGCACACTGCGAGTCCAGACGGTGATGCTCAGCTTGAACCGACCCTAAGCTCCGACTCTACTTCAGGTGCAACCCACAGCTCATATCATGCAGCTAAAGAATGGAGAATGTTGCGGCCAGACGGCTCTGCCTACTCGCAGCCACCGTCAGCTCCAGGATGCGGAAACTGGATATGGTCGCTGACAGCTGCAGTGACATGTGACGCCGGCCGACATCACAATGTGTTTGGCGGGCGGAGGCAAGAAGGGCCACTCGGCGACGCCGTTGAAGGGTAAAGGTTCATCTATCATCTATATCAGCAACACACCGCAGATTCGCTGGAGACGCTCGCGGACTTCGCGACGATGGCGACTCAACTTCATGAGCTGGTGCAAGCAAGGAATACCGCCTGATGTATATTACCGGTTGAGTTGGCGACAAAACTGGGCCTCGTTCGAGCAGGTCCTGAACCCGCTTGCTCTTGAGAACACGACAGTCGATGATGAGCCAGGCCAACCGCAAGCTCACCTGAGAGCGTCTTCCGCAAACGGCCCCAGATTTGGGAGCCGAGCTACCATGGACTGCGAGCTGCATCAGTCATATATGTGCTTGCCTGCCGTAGGAACTGTCTGCTCCAGGGAATGCAGAAGGGAACGGGAACATGACGTATCATGCATTAAGCCTGCGGTGCCTCAGGTCACTGCTTACCATATTGAGCTGTGCCTGCAGATGGCCCCGCACCCGGATGCCACTGTGGCCGGAAAAGAATGGCACTCATGATAGCGCAATTGCGTCTGTCTGGCGGAGAATGCTCGCCTGATCTGTATCCCACCCAGGACAATCAGCACCAGGTGCAGCACCTGTGGGCACAGCGATTGCTGCAGGGACTGACGCAGTCAGCCGGCCTGCAACTCATTGCATGCTCTGCCTTGCATACGTCGAAGCACCGTTTGATACAGCTGATCCGACACCGACGGGCTCAACCAGGACACCAGGCCGCCCACACTAGAGCTGGCAAGCTTAGAGTCCCCTGCTGTGGTCCAGGCACATGGAACAAGCAACCTTGGCAACTGCCAGCGAGCAGGGTTCGCACGAGAGAGACCACAGTCGCAGCCGGACACGCAGCACAAGGAGGGAAGCTCACAGTGTTACCACATCGGTCCAGGACATCGGAAAGCCGAGCATGCCAACGCTGGAGGTGGAGAAGTCGCCCTTTGAAGGAGCTAGAGCCGAATAGTTTGTGGAGGTTCCCATCAAGGGAACTGAGACGGTTCATGTCACTCTTCACCTCAAGCTCACGCCGGGAACACGGCTGGCGGACGCGTAGAGGGGACAGAGACCTCAGAAACCACGGCCATCCGGGTGTCTTCAAATAGTGATACAGCTTGCACAAGATGGCTTGTACTGTGTCTTAAGGTCAGGGCATCGGCTAACTGGACGAGGTGCCTGGACGCCTGCTAGCTCCATTTCCGCAGGGCGTATCTGTCCCACTCAGAAGGTGACATCACCACTGACTGGAGTGACCAGGGCCGGCCTGGGAGCCCGCAAATGGGCCCAGGACTATCCCTTACACTACAGCTTCCTGCTTGCACGTGCACGGATCAGCCAATGGCACAGCATCAGACTGCAACTGAGGGTTGTATGGGCCACACAGTTTCACAGTGACTCAACCCCGACAGTGGGTTTAACAGCTACTGCCTCCTGCAGCGCCGGCTCCAACATGCGAGCCTTCAAAAGAGCTAGGGTAAGACCGGATGGGATGCGAAGACGTACCCAGGGTGAGCTAAGAAAGCGGGCCAAGGCCAAGGCAGCCAGAGCAGCAAATTAAATGCTCAGTCGAGCCACGCTCGGCATGAAGGCAAGAAGCCGGGGAGCCATGGGACGCACAACCATAGCTGGAGGGAAACTGGAGAAGCGGAAGGCATGGGCCCTGTCAGGATGAGCGAGACGACGAGATAGAGTGGAGGAGTCCTCTGACCCTGAGCCACCCAGAGCGGAGATCACCTACCAAGCGGCGACCTCGGCGAGAGGTGCGGAACCAGCGTCCTCATCCAGCCGGCCTAAGATTCTCGAAGACTAACGAACGTGCTGAGGCACGGCGGCCCGGCAGGGCCTGGAGATACAGCCGGACGGTTATTTCCCAATGGAGGAGGTTTTGAGAACACCCAAGACTGGAGGAAATCAGGGCCACAAAGGAAGAGGTACATTCCGTGGCGAGGCATTCAGACAGACAACGCTTTGAACTCAGCACTCGCCAAGGTCAAATACTGGTCAGGGCCACGCAAGGCCATTCCTTTGCTGTTGACAGGCACCGCATCCACACATGGGCTGAGCCCACGGGGCTCCCCGAGGCTCTCTTCCAGACGGGCCTGTTGGCGGGCGGGCCAAAGAAAACCAGGGAAGATATACACATGGTGGCTCAGCTCCCCGGTTCTGAAACCCCCACTATCTCGGGGGCACGCAACAGCAGCCACATAGCACTGCAAATTGCGGCACGGGAAGCGGCCGCGGGTGACGGCATCCAGTTTTTCCTCAGCTCGAACGCCGCCTACTTGACGGAGGGCTTGGGGGGAAATCTCCCTGCCCGTTACATCAGGGCGGTGATCATCCTGAAAACCGGGGAGGTAACTAGAGCCACTGACCGAGGATCGGGCCCCAAATGTGGTGCCGTGCGCGCAGGACTCCGCCGAGCTCAGGGATCATACATGTCGGCTGCCACAGGTCTTGTTGCGGTAAGTGATCAACTCTTGTCATCTCGCTTGATGCACGCAAACAAGCAGGACAAGAAGAGACGAGCGGATGCAGAGCAACTGACCTGGCTCAGCTTACTTGTGTTGGGGTTCCTGGCCGCAGTCGCAAGGTCTATGTTGCACCCCCACACTCAGGCACAGCATTGGGGCACTGTCAGGCTTCTCAGCACAGACAGCACCAAGAGACCCTAAAAAATACGTCCCCCTGCAAGCAACATTCTAGTCAGAGCCGCGCTGGTCCCAAGTCCAGCGGTCACTCCCTATACCATCGCAGAGTTGTTTTCGGGATGGTGATCTACGCGTCCCTCATACAAGCTGCGAGAGCAGGTGGGAGTTCGATAGAAGCGAGGGTTGTCACAGATGCCAGTGCTGTGACTCAAGCCACTCATGTCTATTTCACAGAATTAGCAAGTGTTGGCGAATACACTGGTCAGGCGCAGAAAGCATGGCTGCCACCACACATTGCCTGGACAGCAAAACGAGCCCTACGGCGCGCTCGCGCACGGGCAGAGCAATCAGGAGGTACGATGTATAAAGGTCGTTGGTACACGGCCTCGCAGCTCCTGAACACTCGTCAAGGATGGGCGCAACATGTGACTAACACGACCAGCCAGAAAAGCCGGATCCTCAGAGGCTTCGAGTCATAACGTGGAACATTGGTGGGGCATCGAGCAAAGCCTGGCAGGAACTCATGCTATGGCTGCAAGACAACCAACAACGTGTGGATGTAGTGTTGATACAGGAAACACACTGGAAGATTGAGGGGAGCCGTTCGTTCAACTCCGGCCCCTACCAAGTCCTGACAGCAGGGGCCAAGGACAAAAATGCCGGCTTGGCCACACTCATCCACAGGCGTGTCTGTGCAGCCGAAGCCGAAGAAGTTAGCTCCCATACTATCCTGCATCATGCACCATGACAACAGCACCGACATCTTTAACGTTCACCAACATGTCTGGAGATCAAACATGGATGAGGCCGAAAATAAGAAGCATAGGGAGCAGGTCTGGAAACACTTGCGCCAGCAAGTGGCCAAGATTCCTCAACAGAACAGCCTGATCATAGGAGGCGACTTCAACTGCACCGTTAGACGCAGCAAGGAACTGATTGGCAGCGCTATCATCCACACTAAAGAGGAGACTAAAGACATGGAGGAATTCCTTGGTTTCCTGCAGGACTTTGGCTTATCCCTACTTAACACTTGGCAGTGTAAACCGGCACACACTTGCGTGACTAGCGGATTCAAGTCGCAGCTTAATTTTCTCATTTGCAGAGTACAACATGCAGACGCCTGCGCGAAACAGACGGCACCGATGCACGCCGAGGCAATAGGCAAGTGGAAGGCCAATCATCACATACCGGTGTTTGCTTCGTACAAGTTGATTCAGCCATACAAACTGGGAAAGCAAAAAACACTGCCCAATAGATTGGCGGCTCAAGACCAAGCGTCAGTCCTCTCCGGGGATGCGGAGGCGCATCGCTGTACACACGAGTATTTATGACCTGCATCAAGGCGCCGTCAGGAAGCACTGCGTAGGAGGGCTGTGCTTCTCTCTTGACCTGGAAGGCGTCTCCGACACGGTTCCCAGGCCCAGCCTGGCGAGTAGTATGCGCCGTCTTGGCATTGATGAGGATCTCATACACATCATAATGGGATTTCACTGGCAGTCCAGGTATCATTCGGGCACTGGACAGCATACTGGGCATGTCACTACCAGCTGTGGCATTAAACAAGGATGTACAATTGCGCCTTATCTCTTTGTCGCTCATACCATCGCCATTATTGATGCTGTGGCGCGGGAGCTAGGATGGGAGTGGGTCAGAGTCTGCTTGACTTTCTTTGCGGATGATGCCCTTGCTACATGGACCATCAACGGTCTCCAGGACTTGAAAGAGGCTTTCCGGGCCATCCAAAGAATTATCGACATCTTCACTGAGCATGGCATGACTCTCACTAAGGACAAATCGGTGATTCTCCATGACATACAAGGGAAAGAGGCTCACAAATTTCTTATCAAGCGCCGACTCAAAAAGAACCAGCAACACTATTTTGGCTTTGAGCAAAAGGGCAGGAGCTGTTGGTACAAATCAGAAAATCCCACGAGTACCTGGGCACGATGATCTCCTACCGTAACGCGCAGGCCCTCACTCTCAAGCACAGTCTCAGCAAGGCTCGCGGCCAATATAGTAGCCTACGTAAGGCTGTTAACTCCCCTCACATCATCAACAACCGGCCTAGGTATCAGATATGGAGAGCAGGGGTGCTTAGCTCAGCCACGTATGGTCTGCTTGCAGTTGGGATGCAATACACAGGAAAGGCAGCATTGCGTGGAATGGCTGCAAGGCAGATGCGAGCCATTGCGAAAAGGCCTGCGCACATTACACATATGAGCAGCGAGTAGGTCCAGGAGCGACTTACGGCCCTTTCTACACAGGGTGCCGAGATGGCAAAGAGACTTGAACTCGTCACGCAGCAAGACAGCGAGGACATCCGAGGCTATCCGGAAGCCAGGGAACAACTGCGGTACGTCCTAGACACTCTGGCGGACAGTGAGAGTGCTGGACAGTCAGGGCGCTTGAAGGGAGCCCGGAGTCGTATCAATGCACCCACTGTGAGAAATGCTTCACGAATCTCACGTCCCTGCGCAAGCACTTGGCCAGAAGCCACAAGATTAAGCAGATGGCCGCTATGGAATTTGATGCACCAAAACACGCGATAGGAGGGTTGCCGCAATGTAGATTTTTGCTCACACAGGTTTGGGGAATGGACTGGACTTAAGAATCACATCACGAAGGGTCATTGTCACCTTATCCCCCAGGAGGACACCCCACCTGATCATGGCGAAACTACCACTGCGCCGGCTGCTCCTGCTGAGGCCGATCCGCAAGAGTCTGCGGCAACAACGGGAGAGGATCTCCCGCCGGCGCAACACCCCGGTGCGCTGAAAATAGTGAGAGAACAAGGATGGACGTCTCTCATCACCTCAGGCTTCGCCGAAAAGTTGGAGTAACATTGCTGTCTCTGCAATCGGTGGGTTGGAGATCCCACTGCCTGGAAGCGTCACCTTTCCAAGGCCCATCCACAGGAGTGGAAAAAGTGTGAACCAAGGCTGGAGCCTGAATGCAGACAGGTCAAGCATCAGCTAGAGCGTGATGGCACATGTCCTTGTGTCTGAGACTATCGTACAGTCGTCACTACAAGCAGTGCAACATTGCGTGGCAATCAGCCATGATGGGTCTACTGGATGGCGGCGCCAATGGAGACAGAACACTCGGCAGCTCAGACGGCGTCAGTGTTCCAGGGCCTCCTTCCAGGAATGGCGACTCAATCGCAAAACCCGCAGAGCGGCTTTGGACCCAAAACCAACCGCCGCGCCATGGATCAGCAGGAGCATCCGCTAAAGCGCCCTCCAGGAGAGGCGCCGACGATCGATGATGGCGGCGATGTCGCTTCAGCAGGAGGACGCTCTCAACCGTCTTCGAATGGACACATCATTCACATTCCACCTGAAGCAGGAGGGCCCAGGGGCGATTCTCAAAGGATTGTTCCAGGCAGGACAGGACTGGAGCAACAAAATCCACAAGGGAGAAAAGCTGGGGCCGCTCAGGTTGGTAGTGTTCGGACTCCTGCTGACGGAGACGGAGGCAAGAATGCACCAACCACTTGATGTGCCCGCAATGACCCCTCCCCTTAAGCAGCTCAGCAAAATGAATTTTGTTAATGCCGGAAACAGTTGTTATCTGAATTCCACCATTTTCGCTCTTCTCTGGCAGGTGCATCAAAGGGTTGACGTGGTCGTCCCCGAGGCGTGGAAAAAGATATTGATTGCAAAGCACAATATGGGCGCCGTACAAATTCCTGCAGTTGCAGCTTGCAGGGTGGCGCCAACCGTGCAGGCAACATGATGCAAGTGAATTCATGCAGTTTATGTTGCCTAGACTGGCATGGGCTTGCACCCCATTCGCGTGGGCAGCCACGTGTGACCTTGAAGGTGACCCGAGACGAGCAAGGGTTCAGCGAGTGCAGGGAGCTGAGAACATACATGTCCTCATACTCAATCCTCCGGACGGCCTATGCTCAGCCAAACTTCAAGACACCATTAATGCATGGAATCAGCAACACGTTGATCATGCATTAACCTGCACTCCTCATCAAGTGTTTATCGCACTCCCTTTTTATAGACAGCAAGAGGATGCTGCCAGTCTTCACGGGTGAGGACAGTCTACAAGTCACTTGGGCGGCCTACTTCATCACCACAGCCATTGTGCATCTCGGAGAGCACACATCTGCGCCCTGGAGCTTGCATAATCCCCGCAGCAACGTGGCGCATTTTGCGCAGACGTGCCTGCCGGATGGTTCCCGGTGTTGTGCCTCCGCGGAGCCTGCTTTTCCCGCCTGTCTCAGCCGGATTAGCTACGCTCTTGGTCCTTGGTGAAAAGGAAGGTTTGAGCCTGCTGCGTGTTGACTTGCATGTTGTCCGTGCAGACACGTTGCTTCTACAACACTGCCCCTAAATTACATGTCTTTCTGTAGCTGTTAGCCCTAGGTGCCCGACTTCCCCTTTCACTCCCCGCCGTGCTCCACCATGTCGTCTGGTGAGCCGTGGTTCACCAGACCACCGGACTTTTCTGCAACAGCTTGAAAAAGGAAGACCGCTGTCCGAGTGTTGCGAGGGCTTCCTTTTTACTTAGGGTAACGGACTAGTCCGACCGAACGTTACTGAGCATGATCAGGGGTGTTTGGTTATAGGACGCAACGGCAACCGTCCGCCTGCAGCCGTGGGCTCGGTTGCATTTCGACTTGCCTGCCTCCGACCCCTAACGCCTCCCTGAGGCTGTGGTTGGCTGGTCCGGTCTAGTCCGTCCGTGCCACTTATACTTCGGTCCGGTTCACTCCGTCCGTGCACCTCTGTTTTCTCTCTGGACTTAGTTCCGTTGCCCGTGTCTCACACACGTCCGTTCAGGTTTCACTGCTGTCTTTCACTTTTGCGACCGGTCCGACCGCCGCCAAAAGGACCAGACCGTTTCAGTCTGCGTCCGCCCGCCGTGGTTCACCAGACCACCGGACTTTTCTGCAACGGCTTGAAAAAGGAGGACCGCTGTCCGAGTGTTGCGTGTTTCCTTTTTCCTTAAGGTAACGGACTAACCCAACCGAACAGCTCGAGATGCGGAGGAGGTGAAGAGCAGCCACGTCGGGCAGAAGCACCAGTTCGGGGAAAGGGGGTGGGTCAAAAACTTAAGCAGGTTCAGAACGACAGCGCGTGGAACCGCGCCCAGTACCTGCAGCCGGAGATGTGGCAACAGCTTGCAAGGATCCTGCCAGACCCGGTCGAGGACCCGAACTTTTGTGGTTGGTGCCAACAGGAAATGGACGAGCCGCCGCAAGTGGTGGCATACCGGCATTTCGCAAACGATTCTCGGAGAAAGCTACGGCTTTCAAGTCAAAAGCGGTTGGCCTGAAGGGCATCCACTGCACTACGATGTCCCAGGCGACCTTTGGGATTGCAGGACGGATGATGGGAAGGCTGAGCTTGATGAAGCAGAAGCCGAAGTAGACTTGATGTGGACACGCTGGTCTCCTTCAAGGATACCTTTTGAGCAGCTAGGTTCGCTGGGTGGACGGTAGACCTCGCCTTCGTGACCGCGACCACCCGGATGGCCTCCTCGATTCAGACAACATGAGAATGTTTCTGTTCGGTGGGCAAATGCCCCGGCCAAGAGAATCAAGAGAGCAGATCGGGAAGGGGCAGGTCCAGGTTCGCCTCCTGGCCTCCTTGGAACATCCGTACGATGCGTACCGGTGGGACCTGACAAAAGTGAGATTTCTTTACGAAGAAGGCTGGAACTGGAAGGTGTTTTCGTGCTGTTGGGTTGGGGATCCTGCTCCGACATGACTTGCTCCACAAGCCCGAACACCTCTTCCTGGAACAGGGCACCAATTTTAACGCTATCATCAATTCAATGACCTCGTGAAGGCTACAAAATCATTTTTCTTCGTGAGCCTGGATTGGTAACGGTTCTTTCTATTCTGTTTGACGCCCGAGCTCCTGTTTACATCAGCCCTCCATTCCTACTTTTCGCAGTGACTTCGCCTACCCCAAGGCCCCAAAGACATCCTGCCCTACTCACGTCGCGGCGGGGCAGCGGAGTCTTATTAATGCACGGAGCGAGCCATCTTACAAGGCCGTTGGAAGAACTCGCAACGGCGCGGATCTACATTGACCGTGCCCGTGCCACGCTGGTGCAGCTTTCGCTGCCCCCGCCCCCCACCCTTCAACGCCGCTTCTCCTCTTTTGGCGAGTGGCTGTGCCAGGTTGCTGACCTTGTTCAGACAGTTGGCGTGGGTGGTTGGGCGGAACAAACCCTTTGGAGGCAACGCTGGTGCAACGGGGCTCTTCCCACGGGAGTGCGTGGTGCTGTAGCATGCTTGGCCGGTCGGTGTTTTTTCTGGAGCAGCTTGAAGCTGCCTGCGCAAATCTTGACGACTTCCGCCCCTTCGGAGAACATGTCAGTGCGCTGTGAAGTCAATTTGAGTTTTTCCCAAAAGTGCAGAGCGATCCTGGCTTCGCCGGCATGTGTTTATTGACTAGAGCGTGATGGGTGGTGCCATGTGGTGCCCTGGCCCCAGCAATAAAACGAGGAGTGTCAGTGCCATGCTCGCAACGTCGGCAGTGGTTCAAAGCATTGCATCAACATCGGTTCCTGCTTTGGCCTTAGCGCGTTATACTTACGCTATATGGCGACACGAGCAGCCAGCTGAATTACTAATTTCGATAAATAAGTTGCGTGCTCCCAAACAGGCTGAGGTCGCCAGACTTGGAGAGCCCCCAGGAATACCCCAAGCAAGCTTTGCAGTGTTCCTGCATAACTCGAAAATAACAAGTAACGATTCCATCGTTAAGTAGCAGTAGCAGCTACTTCTCCTGAAGAAATCCTTTTCCAATTTCGGAAATTGTTCCAATAAACCCCAACCGGTCTTGGCATGAGCAGGTTGAGGGCTGCTTCCGCAGCCTTCACCGTCAAACGAAACAAGGTTGAAGCGTAAGGATTTAACCTTGGGCCATTGTTTTGAAGCGGCACCACCTTCTGGAAGCAAGACGGCGTGATCAACAAGTGCATGGCTGTGTACTGTGTGTCGAAATTAATCCAGGGCCCTCCAAGTTCTTCTCCCAAACAGACTGGTTTTTGACATAGCTTCCATGAAAGACATCACTTGCATGCCCGGAGAACTGCGATGCGACTTGTAGTTGTATGTGGTTCGTAAACGTGTTCGCGGGGGTGCAGGCAGGGTGAAGTGTTAGAACGAAGAGAGGAGCTGAGCCGTGGGATTTTCGTTTTGAAGAGTCGAGAATACCGTTCCCAGACAATGCCGGCACATGGGCCAAAGAAAGCGTTCCGTTCTGGTTTCGAGTGCATGAGCTGCGGATGACTATTGTTTCTGTATGAGAAGATACATTCGCACGCTTGGCTACCTTGGTACATGCAAGCGTGGAGGCCATGGCCAGGGAGATTCACGCGCCACGCATCTTCCTCCAAATGGTGAGGCGGATGCGATTGCGGACAAGCGTTGTGCTATAGTCGCATCACGCATCATTATGATGTAAGGCCACTGGGTGCCTACAACAGAACTGAAGGCACATGGCCATAGCAGCCATGCCACCTAGAAGTGCAGGCGTTTTAGGCTTTAGGATGCTTCGCGCACAGCACTATACTAGCCTGGCTCGGGGAATCATCCCTTTTCGTTGGCATGCTAAGATCGTAGAAGCTATTCGAATCAGGCCACTTATTGTGGTGCTGAGGGCTGGCCACTCTTCTTCTCCTTCTCGAGCAGGTTTCCAGATCGTTTCATCATCGGACTGAGCAAGGCTCCACCGCATCTCCGTCTGAGCGGGTGTGCGTTTGGCCTTGATGCTCTGCTCGAGAGGAGAATGGAAGCAAGCTCGGATTCCGCTTCGAGCGGCCCCAGGGCACGTTTGCAGAAGAAGTTCGAATTACAGAGGCTCTGTTCTGGGTTTCTTCCGTATGCTTCCTGCCGTAAAGCTGCACAGCTAGTACCTAGGAGTGTGACGGCAGAACCTGGAGAAGTTCGCAAGTTTGAGAGCTTAGAAGTAGCAGGAACTACAAGTTTTTTGTCAGGTAAGCCTTGGCTCTGGTTTTGGGTACAGAAGCAAGCAGCAGCAGCAGCAGCAGCAAGCAGAAATTGCAGACTTTTTTTCGGTAGCAACAAGCCACCCTGGCCTTGGCAGCAGCAAGCAGCAACAACAAGCAACAACTACCATCTTTGTCACGCTTCGGCCCTAACCCTGAATTTAGCGGACAAACAAGCAACAGCAACTGCAGCAGCAGCAGCAACAAGCAGCTACAGGTTTTGTCCTGCTCTGGTTCTGAGTGCATATGCAGACTGCAGCAGCATTTGCAACTGCGGCAGCAGCAACAACAACTTCCTGGCGCTGGTTCTGGGCACCAGCATGCAACAGCTGCAAGCAGCAGCCAGCAGCAGCACCAGCCGGAACCAAGTAACCAACTACAGGTTTGTTCCTGGTACGTCTTGCTTGGCCCTGGCCTTGGTTTTGGGTGCAGAAGCTGACAATAGCAGCAGGAACACGCGCTAGCCACAGATTCTTTTCTTGTCAGCTCTGTCCCGCAGCCAGCAGAAGCAGCAGCAACGAACAGGAACTACCCTTTTTTCTGGTCCGCCCTGGCCCTGCGGCCGTAGCAGCAGCAAGCAGCAGCAGCAGCAACAAGCAACAAGCCATGGTACGCCTTGGCCCTTGCTCTGCAGATGTAGGCAGCACCAGCAGCAGCAACGCCAGCAGCAGCAGCAATCAGCAACAACTACCGAGGTTTTTGTTCTCGTACGCTTCGGCCCTGAATTTGGGTGCACAGCAACAGCAGCAGCACCACCACCAGCACCAGCGGCAGCAGCAACAAACGGCAGCTACAATCCTTTGTGGTGCGTCTGTCCCTTTGTTTGGTTTTGGATGCATAATCAGACGGCAGCACCAGCAGCAGGAGCAGTAGCAGACAGCAGCAGCAGCAGCAAAAACAAGCAGCAATTACAGATTTGTTTGTGCGTATGCCCTGGCCCTGGTTCTGGGTGCAGAAGCAAGCAGCGGAGCAGCAGCAACTGGCGATGTATGTCATCGTTTTTCCGCTGTGTTTTGGCCGTGGCCCTGGCTTTGGGTGCCGAAGCTTTCAAGATTAGCAGCAGCTGCTACAGATTCTGTTCCGGTACACTCTGTCCCTTCCCTTGGTATGGGTGCAAAGGCTGACAAAAGCAGCCAGCAGCGGCAACCACAAGCCGCTTTTGTTTCTGGTACGGGCAGCATTTTTTCTGGTCCACCCTGGCCCTGATAGCAGCACTGAACAACCGCCAGCAGTAGCAGCAGCAGCAAAAGCTGCAGCCAACAGCAGCAACAAGCAGTAGCAAGCAAACGGCAGTTGTTGGTTGTTGTTGTTGTTTTTGTTGGTATGCTTCGGCCCTGGCGCTTGTTTCGGGTGCACAAACAAGCATCAGCAACAACAAGCAGTAATAACAGAAGTTTTGCTGGCACGCCCTAGCCTAGCATGACACTGATTTGCGTGCACAAGCGTGCAACAGCAGCAGCAAGCAGCAGAAGCGATTTCTGATTTTTTTCTGATCCCTCGCCTTGGTAGCAGCCCAACAACAGCAAGGAGGCAGAAACTAGCAATCGTTTTTGGGTACGCCCTGGCCCTGGGTTCGGGTGCAGCAGCAACCAGCAACAGCAGCAACCGCATAAGCAGACAACGGCAGCAGCAACAACAAGCGGCAATTACAGTGCTTTTGGCTGAAAGCAGCACGGCAACGAGTGTCATGGATCAACTGGGCAGGGCACCCAAATTGATCAAGTCTGGCTAGGTGCAACAGTCAAGTCCACTTGTAACAGACTGGGCCTCCAAACCGTTTCTTGTCATGGCCGTTCAGTCCCGACAGACTCTCATCCAGCTCGGCTGCGTAAGTTTTCGTGCACACCGCGGCATGCCTTGCCAGTCGAAGTTGAGGCTGAAAGCTAGAGTTTTAGAGTGCTATACAGCCTGACAAAGCCCCACGACACTCCGTGAGTCGAGAACATGGGAGCGAAACCCCAGGAGCTCAACCCCAAAGCACTGAAGGACCGTTGGGATGATGGTTGTTAGGGTGAAACCATAACACTAAAGCCGCGAGGTGCTCGACGAGGGCGCACTCATGGCATACAACCAGCATCAGGCCATTGTTTGATACCACATGCATGGCCCCTTCGGCTACGTACCCTCAGTAGGGATCTTCTGATGATATTTCCCGTCAATACCGTAGGATTGCAGAAAGTTGGTTTTATCGCATTCCCCTTGTCCGGACTGCATTCTTCCGTTTAAGACATGGCAGCTGATGACATGGATCATTTGGGCCCTCCGAGTCTTCTCATTTGGTCCCTTGTTTCCGCCAGTGCCTCGGGCAGGTTGAGTTGGGAAGATATGCGTTCGTCGTTCTGCCGGAGGTTGGCCTTTTGCTTATGAACCTCATGTCAGAACGGTGAAGCACATGATTGTTGGTGCGTCGCAGCTGCTACACATCGCCGCTACTGTCTGCACTTGATCCAATTTGGCGGGTTTTGATTTGTCACACTGGAATGACAGGGCTACCGCATCGGAAGGGGGGCGAGATGCATCGCAAAAGCTTGGCCCGTCCCTTCGACCATGTTACAGAGGCAATCACTGGACGCCTCATCGTGACATTAAACTTTAGGGTGCCAGATGTCGATTTTGAGACGTCAGGGCCTGGTTTTTGTTTGCCCCAGTCATGCTTAAAGTGCCGAGCTCATTTGCTCAACATCAGGGATTTGCTTGTCGGGGTAAGCCCAACAACACCAAGCAAAGTCAGAATATTTTGGCAAATTGCCCAAGCAGTGTCCCCGATGGTGTTCTACATGCAGAGTAAAGAGAGTTGATAAGCAGATCCGCGCCGCGCAAAAGGTCCTCGACGCTAGGGTCCCCTTCCGGTGCGGTGTGCGGCTGTGCTCTTCCACTGTTTAGGGATCAAAGCTGTCATAAACCTTTTTGTTGGGTCGGTGGATGCCCTGATGGCTTGCACCTGCTTTTAGACATGCGATTCGTCCAGCAGCTGTCACAGTGGATTTCATCGTCGTGCTTTCGCGCTCATTCCTTTATCTGGCCGGCAGTTGCTGTAGTCGACATGACTGTCCATCTCAACTGACGTGTCAGATGCGGATAGACCGGGTCAACGATGTCTGGGGCGATGCCGAGCTCATTGCAAACGAGCTGAAGTCGCACTGGGCTCAGATTGCGAGCAACGGATTCGCCCTCAGTTGAGTATTGCAGTTGGGGGGCATCGTGTAAATTGAAGGGTAACGGAATTAGACGGGGAGAGATCAGGCAGAGACAGGAACCAGACAGATGCCGTGCCACCGAGTAGACACCGTGCAAGCATAAACCCCTACAGACACAAAGAGAGGTTGAGCGAGAGAGAGACAGAGAGAGAGAGAGAGGGATCGTATACTTTATGGCCTTATCCCATGGGTGTACTACGTTCGCTACTCACTCCTCCGATCCCGATAAAGACTATCGGGTGGGCTTGAAGCCCGGAGGACTTGACCGTCCTCCATGCCTGGGAGTGAGAGAGAGAGAGAGAGAAAGAGAGAGAGCGAGAGCGAGAGAGACAGAGAGAGACAGAGAGAGTGCAAAATTCCACTATACAATCCAGACAATCCAGAGCAACCTAGAGATCAATCCCTTTCCCCAGTAACACAACACTCGAGTTTCCTTTGTGCATCAAGCAGTCGTCCAGTCTTGAGCCAATGCCATTCGGCATTGTTGCATTCACAAAAGCATCGTGAACATTAGGGTCACATTGGGGTAGTGTCATTTAACACAGTCCCTTGATCTTGACTTCAGTCGAAAATCACTTCTATCACGAAACAGTAAAGCAATCAAAGCATCATTCGCCAGCAGTTGAAAGAAAACAAACTCAAGACGCATTGATCTCATTCGTGGACTTTTGCTCGAACGGAAAGACATCATTCGAGTCAATCGCAAAAGGGGGAGGCACATTGCACTGTACAGTCGGTGTGCTCGCAGTCGGGCAATGTTCTGTACAACATTGAATCCGAGAACTTCATTCTCTGCAATCCGCGGAAGAATTCCACTCAACATTTCAACATAGACTTCACATTTCCAAAATGTAGCCTTCGACAAAGCACTCCTGAATTTCATTGCGACATTCATGCGAAGGACGACCTCAGCTCCCGGGATCAAAGCATTCGCGACATCCGAGAGAACAGTCGCTGAGCTTGAGGATGCCATTGTCTTCGCCTTCTTGGATGGCATTGTGGCATTCGAGGAGGTAGGGCCACTCCAAGCATTCACCAGCTCGCCGTCGTCGTCTTCATAAAGCTCATCCCAGGTCGAGCAGTCATGTTGCAGTCCGGAGGCATTGGCCTGGACCAAGGGGACCATTGTGTGTCCCATCAGTCGCCATTCGATCAAGCCATTGGGGCGCACAGTGGCCAGAGAAGTGGCTTGCCGTGCGGGCGGCACATCATGTTCTCAGTCTGCGGCGTTCTGATGATGCCCATGCTCATCTGAGAAGAACCATCCGGAACATTCCAGATCCACTTCCTGGGCACATTCGCAACACCCACATGCTCGTCGTCATTCTCCAGGTAGCCATTCTGGGTGGAGATGTGGTCAGTGAACTGACGATTAAAATAATTCTCCAGTTTCATCTTCCCATTCGAAGCTGCGACCCATTTCCGCTGGGCCTCATTCTTGCTTCTTCGCCTCACGACGAAGACCACTCCCTCGTAGTTGGCATTCTCATCGAAGCATCCTTGGCAGTACTCAAGTACCATTGCGCAGTCTTGCGCATTGCTGACAGTGCGCAAATTTAAAGCTGCCATTCAGCTGATGGCACGGAAACTTCGACAGTTCAATCGTGCCATTCCGAAAGAACTTCTCTCCGACACCCGCGAGGAGCATGATCCAGTCGTAGACATTCACCAGGTCATGCACCACATTGTCCTTCGTATTGGCAGTGAACTTCCATTCGATGTGCCAATGTCCCTTCTCAAGGAACATTCTCTCTGCCTTGGTCATTGCATACCAGGCAGTCTCCACCATGCACTCATTCGGGCCATTCTGGACCTCATTGATGCCCAGAGAGTTCATTCTCAATCTCAGGCTTGACATTGGGCCATTCGAGTGCTCATCGGGGTGCTCAAATCTGCATCCCGACAGTCCTCCACTCCGTGTCCCGGGGATCAAGAGGGACAGGATCGGAGCCCATTCGTCATTCCACTCTCGGCGATACACTGCGTCTGCCAGTCCGACCTGTGCATCGTGCAGTCGGTTGGCAATCGCACCAGCATCCATTTCGATCTTGTGGCATTCCGTTTGGCTGTCAGTCGTCACATACTCATCCAGTCGCTGCCAAACNCTGCCAGTCCGACCTGTGCATCGTGCAGTCGGTTGGCAATCGCACCAGCATCCATTTCGATCTTGTGGCATTCCGTTTGGCTGTCAGTCGTCACATACTCATCCAGTCGCTGCCAAACTCTCGTGACATTCTTGCCCATGTCCATTCGAGATAGTGCGGCAGACACTTCTCGATTCACCGGACCATTCCTCGAGAACCGGTGTGTCGTCAGTGTCTCATTCATCAGATGCAAGGGCTCCACCGGAAAATCATTCCTGCCAATCTCTGGGTTCAAGGTCCCAGGCAATGGAACAGTCGGCGGAATTCCAGCGGAAGCAGTCTGCTCAGCATTCGGCTGAACCAACATTGCTGCAGTCCTAGGATCAGGCCTGATTCCCTGATTCACATCAATCATCTGATTGCTGGTCATTGCTTCCAGCGGCACCGAAGGGGCAATCTCTCCATCAACCACAAGCGTTCTGCCACCATTCCTTGCAGTCACCCTTGCTGACTCAATCGGGCGANCTGGTCATTGCTTCCAGCGGCACCGAAGGGGCAATCTCTCCATCAACCACAAGCGTTCTGCCACCATTCCTTGCAGTCACCCTTGCTGACTCAATCGGGCGAACATAAGATTCGCCTCTCGCCAGTCGAAGCAGGTCTGGCCTGTCAAACGGCAGTTCACCTGCTGCATTCATCATGATCAAGGTCACATGGACACCTTCATTCTGGATGTCAGTGACACTCCGGCCAGTGAGGCTGGCAAGATCGTGTGCCAGTTGTTCTCCAGTCATTTCCTCGTAACGAACTTCCGGAACAGTCGGCATGGCGGGGTTAGCCATTGCTACAGTCGAAGCAAGGAGGCAGTCGCAGAGGCACTAGGAGCAATCTACAGTCGCACTAAGGAAGCATTCAGAGAAAACATTTCGGGGAAACACATTGATCTCACTCGGCAAGGCAATTGTCTCAGACAGTCCCTTGCATTGCAACCTACACTTGCAATCACTCGATTCGACATTCGGCGAAACCGATCGAGAGAAACATTTCGGCGAAAATCCAATCTCATTCNACAGTCCCTTGCATTGCAACCTACACTTGCAATCACTCGATTCGACATTCGGCGAAACCGATCGAGAGAAACATTTCGGCGAAAATCCAATCTCATTCGAGATCGGCAAATCCTGCATTGCTGCCAATCGAAGAAAACATTTCGGATCGGAAAAACTCTCTCATTCTTTCACACACTATTTCTTTGGTTTTGGGCTTTTCAGGGAAACAAACAGTGCACATGCAGTCATGACAAGCAGTCGGCTTCACTTTACATTAGACAAGACAGCATTGACATGTTGCATTCACTCACTGCAGGACATGCACACACACTGCAATCAGAAGCTCATGCACTCAGTCCCTCGGCGTGGACTTCAGTCCTACGACGCCTAGAGAAGCATTCGCGCACAGTGCACGCAGAGTACATGCACGCACAGTGAAGAGAACGCGCACTCAGGGCGGGAGGGCGGGGCATGCAATGAGCATTCAGGGCGGCAACATGATCATCAGTCATATGAGCATCAGAATCCACNGAGTACATGCACGCACAGTGAAGAGAACGCGCACTCAGGGCGGGAGGGCGGGGCATGCAATGAGCATTCAGGGCGGCAACATGATCATCAGTCATATGAGCATCAGAATCCACATTACCATTGAACCAGTTGGAAACCACTCCCAGTTGGGTTTTCAGCCTTTGTAGAACATCAGCGGCAACATACTTGGTCATTAGGTCTGCGGGATTCCGCGTGCCATCAATCTTTGCCATTCGAAGCAAACCCATTTGCACCAAATTCTGCACATATAGGAACCTCAGTTCCACATGCTTTGTTTTCTTTCCAGTGCCAAAGCAGGTTGCCATTGACTTACCGGCAATTGAGTCAGTGTGGGCAATCACATTGACCTTGATTGCCAGCTTTGCTTCAAGCAACATTGACCGAAGGAACAGTGCTTCCGACACTCCTTGGCCAATCGCACATAACTCCGCTTCACCACTCGACAATGCCAATGTACCTTGGGTTCTTGCAGTGCTCACCATGTTGCACCCAAGTATATTCACAGTGGATCCGCTGGTCGACTTCCTAGTCCTAGTCTTCGAGCATCCAGCCCAGTCGGAATCCATATAGACATTCACATCCAACGAACAGTTGCCATCAGACAACTGGTAAGATGGACGCAGTCTCAAGACACACATTTTGGTACCAATCAGATACCGCAACAAATGTTTAAGCTTGGCGACACTCTGAATTGTCGGAGCGGTCACATCCCGACTCAATTCTTTCGTCGCATAAGCAATGTCACCTCTGATCAGTGCCAACCAAAGCAGTTTTCCAACTGCAGTCCTGTACACCGAGTGTTCTTCAGGACTCAACGGTGTGTCCGACACAGTCTTGACAATCGTCACAGAACCAGTCGTCGCGACTTGCTTGGCATTCTTCATTCCATACAGATCCAGAATCGAATCAATGTATGTTTGTGAGCATGCACACATAAATCGAATCACCATTGTGTCGCAATTTTCTGCCAAGAAATGTATGCTTAGTCCCTGGCACAAGCTGACCAGTCCCTTTGAGCAGAACCTCTTCTGACAGTCTGGACATGAAGTCCTTTCGAATTGCATCAGTCCCTACGACCACCAGATCATCGACATATGCAACCACATACAGTTTACCAGATTCGTGACAGTAGAGATTCGGATCACTCTTGCATCTCCTGAATCCTAATTTCGAGGTCATTACCTCAGCAAAGTGCTCTTGCCACAGTTTTGGGGCCTGTCTCAATCCGTACATAGCCTTCTTCAATCTCCAGAGACAGTCACCTGCTCACATCTCCCAGGGTTATTCCCCAGTTTCGAGACATTGCCATGCACAACAGCAATCTCATTGTCACCAGTGAAGGTGTCGAGGCAAACAGGTTGTCTTCTTCATTCTTCTCAACATTCTGGAAACAACCTCTCACAACCACTCTGCACCTCAGGTCAGTCTCATNCAACAGCAATCTCATTGTCACCAGTGAAGGTGTCGAGGCAAACAGGTTGTCTTCTTCATTCTTCTCAACATTCTGGAAACAACCTCTCACAACCACTCTGCACCTCAGGTCAGTCTCATTCTTCCAGACTTTGACCCGTTCATCGGTACAGTCTTTGACAAGCACATCATCGTACACGTCAAAGTCCTTCATTGGGTTCATCTCCTTCATCATTCCTTTCTTCTCAGCCTCAGGAGGGAACTCACTCTCCCAGAGCAGTGGCTCTGCGAGTCGCAGTTCCTGCTCAATTTCTCCTTCCTCGGCATTAACCTCGACATCAATCCTGGTGCCATCCTTTCCAACGACCTCTTCAACTCCAACAATCGACGCAAGCCATTTGCACGATTGGATCCCTGCAGCAATGACATGATGCACTGCTGAGATCCTCATTTGCTTATTCACAGGCTCCGTCACAGGAGCGTCTGGATCAATCCTCGCTTTCTTTGGTGCATTCTCTCCGAGATCTGGAGGTTCATGAACAGTCTCTGCAGGCGCACGGTCAGAGCCGTCACTCTGTAAGAGATCTTGAACAGTCAGACTCGCGCCAAGTCTTCAAGCTGTTCATTCTCCTCTTCTTCCTCTTCGATGCGTGACAATCCTGGAGGAGGTTTCACTCTGCCTTTCACTCCAAGATCAGGCGGCATTACAAACGCTTTCGAATCAACTCCATCACCTTTGGGCTGCCACGGCACTGATAACATTTTGCTTACTCCAACCGCATTCCATTGCTGAGAAGGCGGTTTCCTCTTGACAGTGCGGACCTTGAAGACTCCATTCGCATTTCCGCGGATGACTTCATCTGCCTCAGTGTCCTTTCCTAGGTACACTCCGGAGAACCCTTGTGATCCTCCTTTAGGAATCTTCACTTTATTGCTGACAGGCATTTTTGAATCAATCCACTCACCAAACATGCACAGTGATCCATTGTACTCACGAGACCACCTCCGGCTGTAGGCAGTCTTTCCGTCAGATCCAATCAATCAAGTATCTGTTGATCAGCCGTTGTGCATGTTTCACACACCAAGTGAACATTGGAGATTCCGATGTCAACTTCAAGCCAGTCGATTCTTGCACTTGCGAGAACAGTGTCCTCAGTTGACCATACAAGGTCCTTTGCACATGTCCAACACTTCCCTGACTCTGGGAGTGTCCAGTCGGTGCTGCTCGCATCGACAATCCTCCAATCGTCTTGCAAAGGTCCTTGGCAATCGCCTTCAGTGAATTCTCCTTGTCATATTGAACAATCCCAAACGTCCTACCAATCTCAAACACAAATCGACATAGTTCGGCTACAGCATATTTCTCAATGCTGCCTTTCGCAGGCAACACAATCGCCATTGCATAGCCAGTCTGCACGTCGGTCGCATTCAAGATCGTCCGTTTCGGAAGATCATTCGCCGTAGACAGAAAGGAGAAATCAATCTGCATCACTGGTTGCCGATTATTCTTCTTCACGGCATGACTCTGTCGTCCCTTCGACTTGACACAGTGCTCACACCAGTCACGGTAAGGGAGATGAGTCAGTTCATGCAATCTCCTTTCACTCTCCGAGGATTCACCTGGTTTCTTCAACATTTTCGGCTTCAAGGCACTCTTGTCATCAGTCTGCTGCTCGTTGGCCGATCAAGCGGAACAAACAATGTATATCCAATCCACTTGTGACCAGTAGGACCCCTTGGGTCCTCGCTTTTCTTTGACAGTGCCATCGGGCATCTCGATGTCAGCCCATTCATTTTGATGGCCAGTGTCAATCTGCGACGGATCACTCGAATCGAAGAACATTGTATATCGATCACACCCACTCAACAATCCATCAACAGGAGAAGGAGCATCATCCGGATGGAAGTAGCAGTCTCTCCATTCATGATGCATTCGTATCCAATAACGAGGAAGCAGTATCCACCGGTCAGCAGTCCGGGGTGCTGCAGTCTCTGGGTCCTCGAGATTGAACGCTTGCAACAACAACTCCTTCATTCTGCTGCCATGTTGTGGCAGTGACCGAAGAGCATTCTCCAACTCATGTTCCTCAACGTTCCGACTCACTCTCATTTGGCGATCAAGCACTTCAGGCNTGCAACAACAACTCCTTCATTCTGCTGCCATGTTGTGGCAGTGACCGAAGAGCATTCTCCAACTCATGTTCCTCAACGTTCCGACTCACTCTCATTTGGCGATCAAGCACTTCAGGCTCCACATTGGCCTTTTCAGCAACCTCCATTGGGTCATTGGCCTTGCGGAATTCGTCAATCTCATCACTCACAACTTCGGACTTGTCACGTCCGATCATTGGATCATGTGGACGTGGTGCAGTCTTCTGCGCATGCCTCAGTTGCGGTTTGTGTTTCAATCCGAATTCCACTCGTCCTCGCCATTCCTTGGGGTCTTTCGACCTCGTCCGGCTCAATTCCAGGAAGTTCTCATACCTGACAGTGACAGTCGAGCCGTCCTTGTATTGCTTGAACGTCACTCGTTCGCCAGTCAATCTTGACCATTTGCCAGTGATGGGCACTGGCGACTTGTTCGCCAGTTTGATTCTTGGATCCAGCATTTCATTGCGCCACACTCGGACATGCCTGATCAACTTCAAGTTCGACTCATTCACTTCCCACATGTCCCAGCGATAGCCTTCCTTGGCTTTCACTTCTTGAGCTGCTGCAATCAGCGCTCCATACCTAGAACAAGTGGTCAATCGAACCGTCATTCATGTCCGTCACTCCACGCAACTCAACAGATCCAAGCTCATTCTCAATCCCATCCATCACTTCTGGAAGACAACTCGCTGCCATTCTCGCCGCATCTGCCACGGCATATGGTATGACAGTCGGGCACAAGTAAATCAGTGTTCCTTGATGCACAATCGGAACCGGATTCCCAATCGGGTCAATCAAGGCAAGATAATCCTTGGCCATTACTGTCCAAAAGTTCTCTAGCAACAGTCGGGCGACACTCACCGGTGGGAACGGTATCCCAGTGCACACGTAAAACTGCACACTCAACGAGTGGCCATTGCCACAATCAAGCAGCAGAATCTTACGACCTTGCACATCCAGTGTCTTTCCAGACAAACTCCGCAGTGAAGGGGCGCTCTCATTCAACGGCAAAACAGGATAGTCCGGAGCAAACCATTCCGGACAGCAGTTCGCACAAGCTCCACTGTCGAACAGTATCCACGACTTGTCCACCAGTCCTGCTTGCAAGTGAAACTCAACCAGTCTGTCGTCACAACTCAGTTGATCATTCTCAGGTACATTCCGGCTGGGCACCGGAGGCACTCCAGCACTCAACGCACCAATCAGCAAGCAAGCTCCAACGAACAGATTCGTCATCATTCCAGGTTTCGCGCCTCGAACAGTCCTGGACGGTCTTGCTGCATTCTGATCCTGAGTCTCGACAGTCACAGCCGCAACATTCTGCGATGGCTCACTCTTGGTGGGATCCTGCGGGACATTCGCAGTGCTTTGCGAACCTGACGATGCAATCGCATTCGGCTGCTCAGCACTCCACCAGTCCTGAGAACCCCAAGACCACTCCAGTCATCTTCGGACCAAGACCAGTCACCAGACCAATCATCAAGAGAACCAGTCCAATCCTGACTCCAGTCATATTCATCCCATTCATCACCATACCATTCAGCATCTTGGCTCCATTCCTTTCGTTTCCTTCCTGTTGTCCTTCTTCCTCAGTCAAAGCTGACATTCTTCCTTTACCTTTGGGGCATTCCTTGCTCCAGTGGTTCGGGTCACCACATATGAAACATCCTTGTCCTTTTCCTTTTCCTTTTCCTTTCATTCCTTTTCCTTTCTTTCCTTTGAAACCTTTGCTCTTTCCTTTTCGTTTTCCTTTGTACATTCCTCCTTTTCCTTTTCCATTGTATCCATATCCTTTCCTTCCTTTCAGTGCTCCAATATCCATGTCGACTTGACCGTTATTCCTGCTTGGCACTACTAGATGTCTGCTCTCAAGATGATCACTCCGCAATCGAAAGGCAATGATCTCATTCAAGAGATTCGTAGCACGAGCTCTCGTAGGCAGTGAGAACTGATTGCACAGTCGACGCCAAATCTCAAAGCCATTCTCTGTGTCTTCATTCCTAACAATCGCTCTCGCAGCTCCATCAGTGATCTGTGCCAACATGTATGCCAGTTGTGTAGCAAACAGTGACAGTTGGTTATTCTGTGAGCTGGTTTGCTGCACATCGTATGCTTCGTATAAGCTGTCAGTCACCACCTTCTGTGCATTCACCTCAATCTCATCCATCAGCGTCTTGGCCAGTGGCTTGTACAATCCTACATATCGCTTCAGCTGCCACGACCAGTCATCCCACTTGTCCAATTCACCATGGTACAGTGGCGGTGGAAACAGTTTGATCTCACCACCAATTCCTNTGGCCAGTGGCTTGTACAATCCTACATATCGCTTCAGCTGCCACGACCAGTCATCCCACTTGTCCAATTCACCATGGTACAGTGGCGGTGGAAACAGTTTGATCTCACCACCAATTCCTCTCGCTCCAAAGTCCATTCTTTCTCACTTCTTCCCTGGTTCCAGAACCGAAGCTCCGCTACCATCCAAGATTCCACTATACAATCCAAACAATCCAGAGCAACCTAGAGATCAATCCCTTTCCCCAATAACACAACACTCGAGCTTCCTTTGTGCATCAAGCAGTCGTCCAGTCTTGAGCCAATGCCATTCGGCATTGTTGCATTCACAAAAGCATCGTGAACATTAGGGTCACATTGGGGTAGTGTCATTAACAGAGAGAGAGAGAGAGCGATGCAATATAAACCTGAATATGCCCATTCGGTCAGCGGCTCATCGCACTTCACACCCCTCGAAAGCCCGGAAAAGGCAGGCGGGCCTTAGAGCCCGGGGGGCCTTACTCGCCCCTTATGCCTGGGAGAGAGAGAGAGAGCGAGCGAGCGAGCGAGCGAGGGAGGGAGGGAGAGAGGGAGGGAGGAGGGGGGCACAAGAGTGCCGCGGAAGAGGGTCGCTCCCTCTTCCTCTACCTCGCAAGAGAATGGAGGAGAGCTCAGGCTCGCGGAAGGAAGGAAGCAAGGAAGGGAGGGAGGGAGAGAGCAAGAGAGACAGAGCGAGAGCGAGCCTCAAGAGAGCAGGAAAAGCATATCCTGGAATCAACGTCGCAGCGCCAGCTGCTCAACTCTGCCCCAGCTTGCCTTTGCTGAAGGTAGGCTGCTGAATCCTGGGCTAGTGCAGTACTGCAGCCCGAGGGAGTTTCTGCATCGCGCCGTGTACGGACTTCAACAGAGAGGCCAGCAGGAAGACAGCCGGACAGGCAAATGATCAGGCCCATGGAATAGCAGAGACACAGACAGCTGAAGCAGCAGGTGCTGTCACCTGAGTTCCATCACCCTATGCGCAAATGCAACGGACGACAGATTTCTCGTGGCAAATTCCTAAAGCCTGATTTGTCAGCTGTTGTAGCCGCTCACTCTGCGCCTCATGCAGATCTTGAATTCAATGAACTTGCCCCAGCTGCCCGGAGGCCTTTGCGGGTGGGATTACTGGCATGAAAGTACGAACCGATCCTTGCCCTGCTTTGCAGCGCTTACTCAATGGGTTTTGAATTTGGTTCCTTCCTCGCATCAGCTGGACTCCAACAGTGGTTCGTATCACAGCTTCCAAGCCTCCGCACAAGTCTGGAAGTCTGCACATGCCAGCTGCAGCTGCTGAGTAAGGCAATGGGCTGGCACACTGATCGCTTGTGGATGCTTAAATCCGAAAGTTAACTGCATGAAAGTTTCAGATGATGAAACTGATTGTGGTTTGAGCTTGTCCTGTCTTAGTGCGACGATCGTGGACCTCCACATCCGTCGAGCAGATGACTTTCCATCAACTCCGACTCCTTGATCATGGTTTCAGACGGCAAGGCGCAACGGAACTGTCCTTCTCACACGCATCAGTGTTCGGACTGCTCCGCCGACATGAGCGGCTGAATTTTCACCCGACGTACAGGCAGACACACACACATCTCGACCTTTCAGAAGGACACATCTGAAGCTGCCTTTCAGTGTCGGGCTGGCATCTCCAGTGACCAGAATGAGTTTGTCTCAGAAGCGTTTCACAGAGCATCCATGCTTGCGACTCCATGAGTGCCACTAAGTGGTGCCTCACAGTTGAGCTTGCGACCTTGAGCTGAAAAGAGTGCTTGTTGCGACTGCAGCGCTTGCCAAAAATCGAGCACAGCAACGAGTCCAGTGTCACACCTGACTGTGCCGCGGCCGCATGAGCCAGCAGGAGCTGACTTTGCCCGGAAAAATGACATGTACTCTCCGGAAAGCTTTATTTGATCCAAGGCTGCTTTACGGACATCATATGACGACTCGTGCTGATGACCAGTCTTCGAGTACGAACCACTACCAGACATGCATGGAATATGATTCTGAACCCCACTGCAGATTGTGCGCCATCGCTGCGGCATAGTCAGACCTACAATGTGACCTACAGCCCAAAGTTGCCCTCGTGCGTTCAGCCCAGACGAGAGCCGGAGAGTGAAGCAGGGTCTACAGTATTTAGTCGTCTCAAAGTTTGCCGATTTTGCTTGGCACATGTCTAGTGCTCTAAGGTCACATGTGTGGGCGCCTAATGTTGGCCCTCCAACTTCGTTTTGGGAATTCTAGGGCCGAGAGTGCGGCTACTTTCGTGCTGCGGCCATCCCAAACAAGACAGCCGTTCGAACGACAACATCCCGGCCAAGGGCTTGAATAACAAGTTCCTATGCAAAGTCGCCTTAACTGGTAAAGATGTTGTTGTGTCGATGGACGACAGAACAGTCTGGTTGTAAACGGAATTAAGGGTGTTGCAGCTCCCTCTAAGGAACGCCTCGTAATCGGCAGCTTATCTCAGATGTCTCAAAGCGACATCAGTGTGAACGAGGAGAGCATGCGACAACAACGACATCCTGCTGCTTCTGCTGACTGAAAAGCGCTCGAGACCCGAACAGATTTATCGATTTGAGGAGTACTTTGGCTTGCAGCATGGCACTGAGGCGCGCTGTCTGGATGTGAAAGTCGCGCAGGGTCCATGCGCAGAAGTGCTTGTATTTCCTTGCAGTTGCTGAGTTGAGGCTGCCTGTGTATGTCAGAGGACTTTATCGTGTCCAGTGACAGGTCAAGCAAGCCGTGAGGTTCTAACGAGATGAAGACATTGTCTGGAAAGCAGAAGTTGTGCTGGACACTTACCAAGATCCCATGCGCAGGCGGGCCTTGGGAGTGGACGGCTTGCTGATACTGGGGATCACGGGCACGAATCCTGCGTTGCACACATTTTGTGTTCACCGCTTAGAAGCATCGACTTTCCTCAGAGGTTCTTTCTGAGGTTGTTTGGATGGATTTGGAGGGACGCTGAAAGGCTGCGAGGTTAATTGTCCCGTCTTCCAACTGAAAGGCCTGTTTCGATTGATTGATAAGGCCGAACAGTCTGCTCTGACTGTGTCACAATGGCCATGATATGTTTTATTGCTTTTGCGTCTGCAAGCAGGGCAGGCATTGTGGGCATCTAGTGTTAAGGGCCAGTTAAGGGTTCAACGTTTGAAGCTGCAACTTGCAATAGGTCTACATGCTGTTATGAAAATTTAAGGGCTTCGGGTTTAAATGAATTCGAACAATACAATAAATTTGAATGAAACCAATAGAAGACCTACAAAACACCAATAGAGTACAAAAACGAACCAGTAGAAAACCGGTTAAACAAAAAGCAGTAGAACAATAGATAACCAACAAAACCAAGAGAAAAATGTAGACCAATAGAAAACTAACAGAAAACCAATGAACATCAATAGAAAACCACTAAAACTAACAGAAGGCAAATAATAGCGTAGCCAACAGGAAGCCAATAAAGACTAATCAACACCAAGTAAAAACCAATAGAAACCTAATCAAAAAACACTAAGTCACTAAGCACCAATAGAAAACCAATAAAAACAAACAGGAAGCTAAAGAAACAGTTAAAAATCAAGTACACAACACATAAAATTCAATGATAGAAAACCAACAAGAACCAAAATGCTAGAAGACAAAAACAACAAATAGCAAATCTGCGTTTAGTTGTTTCTTATCGATTTCTTGTTGGTTGTATTCCGTCTCGGTTGGTTTTCTATTAGTCATAGTTGCCATTATTTGTTGAATCATGAGTTCTCTCAGGTATATAACGGTTATATGATTTGCGACGGGCATGCGAAACATGTAAGGAGGGCCATGTGTTTGTTGGTGCTTTACTTTTCATGCTGCTGGAGTCTGCTCTCCGAAAGTATGAATGAAAACATGCCAGATGGTTGCAAGTGGGCGGCGGGCTATTCCTGATTAACTTTTAGTCCTGCTAGGGCCTCGGCACCAAAGGCTACCGGTGGTGGCCCCGTGAGCTTCGCGCGCACTGGGGACGATGCGGGATGAATCGGGAAAACTGGCAGTTGGTCACTGGGTGAGAAGCCGCATGATCCGTGGAAGCTTGTATGGTCCTCTTTCCTAGCAGTGCCCTTTGGGAAGTCCTCTCATGGCCCGAGCGCCCATCGGGAGAGGACTTCATGGCCACGTCTAGGATCGAGAGTGCCCTCCGTGGCCGCCCGTATTCGCCGAAGCGGTGAAGGTGATTAAGTAAGTCCCAGGGCGAGTGGGCCGAGCTTTTCTTTTCAGGGGTAGACCCGCCACCACTCTCTGCTTCCAGGCCCACTCTTTGCTTCCAGGCCTTCCGATCTTCATTCATGCATGCTTCGGGTTTAGGGTTTAGGATGCTGCTTTATGCATCCTCGCTGGTTGATTTGTGGCTTGTTCGGCTGTGGTCGGTGCTTGATTTGTTTGTGCTGTTGTCTGGATCGTTAAATTTTGGTTTTTTGCTCGGTTAGTGTTTGTACTATTATTGCATGGCGTTGTTCTTGGTTGTGGGCGTGGATGTTTCGATTGCGATAGCAGAGAAAGTAAACGTGCGAAAATACAAACTCACACATGACTAGCTTGTTTTGCTTGGGCGAATAGAATTCCTTTGGTGTGCCTTTTAAGTTAGGGCGCCGACCTCAAGTAAATTGGCGCGCTTGGCCCCAGGATAGTGTTCCACGAGGGTACTTGTGATTGTGTGACACAACCGCTCCTTCTCCGCTGATGGGCTCCCGACATGTGCCAATTCCACGGCCACCAGACGATGAAGACAGAGGACGAACATGCACCGGAGAGCAGAGTGGGGGGTCAGGGTCTAGCAGGCATGAGAGTCAAGAGTTTGCTTGGAGTCTGAGTGTTAAATCATATTGAAGCTGTTTTCGAAACATACGTAGACACAGGGCCGGCTGGGTAGGGAAAGATATCTCCGTTAAGTTTCATCTTATTGGATTGTGAAAGTCTTGCTGTCGATGACTTTCCATGCCACATGCACACGTGAAGCGTGACAAAGGGCTCTGCCGCAAGTCTCCTCATGAAGAGCCTAAATAGACGGGAAAGTCGCGGCTGTATGCTGATGGTTTATGCCCTTATTCTATTGCTTCTTCAACTGGACGATCGGCGCCAGAGTCTTTGTGACGAGGCTGCACATGGGGTCATGGGGTCGATATCATTACAGTGCGGTAAACTTTCAAGTCAGGTTCGCAGCCCTTCTGTAGTTGAGGGAATTCTTGGACGGATGATCCCGCGAAACATCAGCATCTTGTTAACCTCCAAGGGACTGGCCCCAAAGCCCTGAACTCAGGTGTATGGTCCCCATCAGACTGTGTTCGACAATGTTGTCGGCGTCTTTATCAACCAAAGGCTGATTTGCAACGGGGAGCTTTAGGGCTGTCAGGGTTCAAGGGGTCCTTTGAGGGTTGATTTAACGGATATTCGGGATCTATTTGGGTTTGAGGGCTTAAAGCTTTAGGGGTTCAAGGGTTGGGGTCTAGGGTTTGGGACTTCAAAAATGTCAGGGGCCAGGACACAGCAGTAAGGAAGTGAGCATCCTCAACGATGTAAACGCCATCTACCCGAATCCACCCCCCACTTATTTTGTTTGGATATGTGAACGGGTACACCGCAGCCCTGAAGCTCCAAACCGCAACATCAAAACGCTCAACCCAAAAGACTAGCGTCCTTGTCCTTAGCCCCTGCTTTCATTACACGTGGAGAGGACGCCGCGGCCCTGAGAGCCGAGCGGGGTGGTTGGGGGTTTAAGTAAATTGAAGTGGTTAGCCCCAAGCGGCGGTAGGGGGCCCAGCATAGTCAATTTACTTAAACTGTAAACTCTAAACCCAAACCAAACTCTAAAACGGTTTAGGGTTTAGGGTTTTGGGGTTTAGGGTTTAGGGTTTAGGGTTTAGGGTTTAGGGTTTAGGGTTTAGGGGTTTAGGGTTTAGGGGTTTAGGGTTTAGGGTTTAGGGTTTAGGGTTTAGGGTTTAGGGTTTAGGGTTTAGGGGTTTAGGGTTTAGGGGTTTAGGGTTTAGGGTTTAGGGTTTAGGGTTTAGGGTTTAGGGTTTAGGGTTCAGGGTTCAGGGTTCAGGGTTTAGGGTTTAGGGTTTAGGGTTTAGGGTTTAGGGTTTAGGGGTTTAGGGTTTAGGGTTTAGGGTTTAGGGTTTAGGGCTTAGGGCTTAGGGCTTAGGGCTTAGGGTTTAGGGTTTAGGGTTTAGGGTTTAGGGTTTAGGGGTTTAGGGGTTTAGGGTTTAGGGGTTGAGGGTTGAGGGTTGAGGGTTGAGGGTTGAGGGTTGAGGGTTCAGGGTTCAGGGTTTAGGGTTTAGGGTTTAGGGGTTTAGGGTTTAGGGTTTAGGGTTTCGGGTTTCGGGTTTGGGGTTTCGGGTTTGGGGTTTGGGGTTTGGGGTTTGGGTTTAGGGTTCAGGGTTCAGGGTTCAGGGTTGAGGGTTTTGGGTTTTGGGTTTTGGGTTTTGGGTTTAGGGTTTAGGGTTTAGGGTTTAGGGTTTAGGGTTTAGGGTTTAGGGTTTAGGGTTTAGGGTTTTAGGGTTTAGGGTTTAGGGTTTAGGGTTTAGGGTTTAGGGGTTTAGGGTTTAGGGTTTAGGGTTTAGGGTTTAGGGTTTAGGGTTTAGGGTTTAGGGTTTAGGGTTTTAGGGTTTAGGGTTTAGGGTTTAGGGTTTAGGGTTTAGGGTTTAGGG
>BGNK01002627.1:0-81967 GCA_003297005.1 Symbiodinium sp. clade A Y106
TCCCTGCTTCCCAATCACTCTAGTCCCTTTCGAGCGGTTTGCTCACTGCTTCTCGAATACTCTAGTCCCTTTCGAGCGGTTTGCTCCCTGATTCCCAATCACTCTAGTCAATCACTCTAAACCCTTTCGAGCGGTTTGCTCACTGCTTCTCGAATGCTCTAGTCCCTTTCGAGCGGTTTGCTCCCTGATTCCCAATCACTCTAGTCCCTTTCGAGCGGTTTGCTCACTGCTTCTCCAATACTTTAGGGTTTAGGGGTTTAGGGCTTAGGAGGTCTTGCGGTTTAGGGTTTAGGGTTTAGGAGGTAGTTCGGAAAATCATGCCTACCCATAGGCCCCAAAGTAGTTCCTTTTTGGGATTACCTTATAGCTACCCATAGGCCCCAAAGTAGTTCAACTTTTTTGGGCTCATATTTAGAATTCGACAAGGTAGTCCCAAAAAGGAACTACTTTGGGGCCTATGGGTAAATATGTAACCTCTTTGCATTTACGGGTTTGGGATTTCGGGTTTAATGTATTGGGTTGAGCTTACATTACCCTCGGGCTCTTAAGCAAGTTTGTGGGGACGAACCTGAATGACGTTGCATCAGCTTTCTTTGTGAGGCAGGTTTGGTATGGTTCGTTGTTTACTTACGGACAGCACAGCTCCACCAGCGTGACATGTTGCAGTCTCATGCAGGCTAAATGCTCGTATTTTCATACGGCTGAGGGGCATACAAAGTCGGCCGAAGCCGTTAACTCCATAATCTCTAAGAGTTAGCCCTCAGCCCTGAACCCTTATTACCTCAATCTCTTGGGCCCCAAACGCACCAACACGGTAGTCCCTAAACCCGAAGGCCCAAACTCTCAACTCGAAGTTCCCAGACCCCAGCCCTAAACGACATGGCACCCAACCTGAGGCCTCACCTGAGCCCTAGGCCCTAGACTACAAAAAGCTTGAACCTGAAAGCCCGAACTGACACACCCCATAACTGACAAATCCCCCATGATGGCATCACAATGTTACAAACCCTAAACCCTACACCCCAAACCCTAAACCCCGAGCCCTTAACCCTAAACCCTAGTCTTCGGAAAAAATTTCCCCCCCCGCGAGTCGCGTCCTGGAACGCAGGTTGGTGGTGGTCACCCCTCGCTGTCGCACCTGGAATCCAGCATGGAAGCTCCTTTGCTCGAAGTTGATTCGAAAAGACACGACAAAACATAAAAACACATTCGCGTTTTTTGGGCTGAGGTTATAGAGGTTATGAGGTTTAGGCTTTTACGGTTGTAGGTAAACTCTAGGCCTTTGCGTCTGCATAGAGGCTTTGGGGGGTGTTCGATTGTTTCGGGTTAGGGTTCTGGGCAGTGAGAGGTCTTGGGATCAGGACTTCGGTTTACCGACTTTGTGCGCCTGATGCCAGCGTGGGCTCAACAATACTCTTTACTATGAGAACCTTTCAACTTGATCCCAAGCACATATGCCTGGGATCAAGTTGAAAGTTGAAAGGTTCCCTTTTGATTTCGGGGGATATTCTTTTGCTTGAGGATTAGTGGGCGCTTGGGTTTATTCTATGCAGTACAGCAATACGGAGGGTTGAATATTGGCCAAACTATTCCTGAGGGTTCCGTGCCATAAATATAGAAACATAAACTCTCCGGAACTGTATCCTGACCGTACTCCCAAGCTCCGGGTCGAAACTACGTGGTTGTGAAGCCGTGCTTGGGGGAACTTGAAGGGCTCGGTTAGTGGATATCGGAACAAAAGCCATGAGACACACACGGAAGCGCTCAGGGTTCAATATCCGAGATTCACGCCGTACATCTTAAACGGTCCATGTAGGGTCTACAAAGGTATGTTATTCTGAAGATTTTCGCCCTCCAGATCAAGGGTTTTTGGGTTGGTCAGAGTACAAAACCCGGCCTCTAACATACTATAGGGATTTAGGGGGCTCTTTATTATTATGATTATTACTGTAGTATAATGTGCCCCACAACCCTATTCTAACTATTAAGGCCCCTATAGTAATCCAAATCATCAATCCACTAAGATAGTAGTTCCTTTTTGGGGTTCATATAGATCTTATAAGGTAATCCCAAAAAGGAACTACTATGGAGCATTCCGAGTCATCTATTTTGGTGGCCCCCAAAACCCTACTCTAATTATTAAGGCTAGTTTTCCAAATCATCAATCCACTTGGGACCAGGATCGGCGTTGTGGAAACTCTGCCTTCTGCACACGTCGGATAGATGGGCCCACATCGGCGCTATCTGACGAAGGCAGGTCGTCCGGGATCGTCTCAAAACCCGCAGGTCATCTGTGGGATTGTTGGGGATTTTGAGGGGATGGCTCATTCCATATTGGATGTCTGCATCCGTAAGACTGCCCTTACCGTGTCAAGCGTAGGTTAGTCGGCGATGCGTTTTCAGACTTACGCGCTTTAACAGAGACCCTCAACCCTCAGGCCCTAAAAAGGCCGAATCTACGCCCTGAGCTAAATCCTCAAACCATGCCTGCCCAAAACCCAAAGCACAAAGCCCAAGCCCAAAATTCCTAAACCTCCAAATCCCAACCCCTAAACCCTTAAACCCATAAACCCTGGGCCTGTATCTACAAGCCTCAAGTTCCCTTGAAAGCCAGAGTTGTGCCCCCAGCACCGTCCTGGCGAGGCAGGACATGCTGTTCCAAGTGCAAATGTGTTTGGTACTGCGACTGGGCTGCAGACCCTCAACCCTAAACGCACTCTGAACCCTAAATTAAACTCTGACACTAAGGCTCAAGTAGCCCAAAACATAGTATGGTCTTTAAGAGCCAAAACCTCAAAATATGAGTCCCTAGAGCCTCAGGGTGAGCAACCCTAAACCGCAACCCCGAAGACAAGAATCTCCAATCCCCCGGGCCCGATCCTACGATCGCCAGAACTCCCCCAAACTCGCGGACCTTAAACTTCCGCCTCTACCCCCCTATCCTTAGAGCCTCCGAGCTCTACACCCGCGGGAGTAGGTTCGGTGCGTCCAGCATTTTCAGATGTTCCACGGCGCTGTGCAACGTGTTTGGAGTGGTTTGGAATGCGGCAGCGCTTTTTGGAACCCATTGTCAGGTTTATGTCCTTGGAATGTGTTTGGCGATTTTGGGGCTCCTTGTTCCTGACATTTCTGTCGTTTCCTAGTTGTCCATGCCATACTGTTACCCTTTTTTCCGTAATTTGGGTAACGTTTAGGAAGCCAGGCAACTTGCACCGAATGAAATCAATGAGCTTGAACGTCCCGATCAGTGCATCGACACCAGAACCTAACATATTGCTGCCTAAGCTTTGCAAGTTGTATCAATTTGTGACTTTCTTCTCTGAGGTATCAAGGTATAGTTTTTCGGCTAGAGGTAAATCCTAAATGCTAAGCCCTAAAGCTAAGCCCTAAACCCTGAATGCCAAGTCCTTAAACCCTAAATCCGTGTAGATCCCGACTTCCAAGCTTGCAGGTTCCAAACTCTGCCAAGCGAACCACTTCGTCGCTCACTCCTTCGAGTGTAAGTCGCTTAGGCGACGCTTTGTTCAGGGCATGGGGATTGGAGGATTGGAGGTCTTCTGGCGCTTAGGGCTAACTGTTTTGTTTGGGAGTTAAACAGGGTTCATAGGGCTTACAGGGTTATAAGGGTTGTAAAGGTTTAGGGTTTCCAAGGTTTTGGGTCTAGGGGTTTTTAAGGTTCAGGGTTTATAAGTTATAAGGGTTTAGGATTTAAAGGGTTCAGGGTTTATAGGGTTTGGGGTTTAAGGATTCGGGTTTGGGGATTGTCAGAGGGTTCAGAATCTGTAGGGTTCACGAGGTTTAGGGATTAAGGTTCAGGGCATATTGGGCATTGGGTTTATATACTGTTTAGGGTTCAGGATCTACAGGGTTTGTCAATCTCGGGTTCGAAGTCTTTAGCTCGCTGTAGTTGTGGCAAGTACAGGATTTAAACCCTAAGCCCTAAACCCTAAACCCCAAACCCTAAACCCTAAACCCTAACCCTGAACCGTTCAAGTTTTCAGGGCATAGGTTCGCGGGTTCTAGCAGATCCATGCTTCTTCAGAGCCAAGACCCTGGTCGCGCCGATAAGATCCTAATTACATGACCCAGGTTTGAGGTCCCTCTGGGGGGTCTCAAACCCTGAGACTTATGGGTGTAAAAGATCCCAAACACCCCAAGAAGCGAAGGGTAGACCCAAAGCTCTATGACTCTGTAGCCCCATGCAGATCCTAGTTGGCCCTGACGGCTACGCCGAAGCCCAACATGCGACAGGCTGCTGAGATCTGCCGGCCAGCACTTCGAAGTGGACGCGTCGCTGAAGACGAAGCTTGCTGAACTGTGCCTCTGATGCGTAGGGGAGAGAGGGGCTTCGGGCATCTTCGGACTTCTGGCGGGTGCAACATGTGAGCGCCTCCGGGCCACAGGTACAATCTCCGTTTGAAGCTCCTTGTTTGTCGTGAAGCCTTTTCGTGTCGATATAGGATCCTGGCAGAATATTCGCGAGAGAGAAGCAAGGACAAGTAAATACAGGTACGGCTTGGCCAGGGCCAGGGGATGGCTTTGAAGGATTCAGGGCGACAGAGGGGTTTGGGGTCGAACGGCTTCGGGGTTGAGGTCCCTTAGGGTTTAGGGGTTTTTAGGGTTTTAGGGTTTAGGGGTTTAGGGGTTTAGGGTTTAGGAACCCCAAACCGTGGACTCAACCTACAGGAGCTTGGACGCTTCTAGGAGGTATCGGGAGTGAGGGCTCGAGTCCCTGAGAAAGGCGGGTACAGGCTGTTACAAGGGCTAAAGCCTAAGCTAAAGATTCAAAACTCCGTAAGTTCCCAGCTTCGGCTTTAGGGTTTGGGGCTACTTAACTTGGCGTTCTTCTGGTTGGCTGATAGGACTTTAACTTCTTGGGTTTCTATATGAGCTACAAAAAGGAGGCTAAAAGTTTAACTTTTTGGAGGGGTTCAGAAGTCAGCCAAGTTAAGGGTTCAGAGCTTAGGCTGTAGGCCGAATCTCGTGTTAAATCTCCCTTACATCTAGACGGACATCCTTAACCTTAACCTGGGGTCCGGGGTTCATAGGGCTTACAAGTGCCCAAACTCCGGAGCCCGATAAGCCCTAAACTCGAGCCCTAAATTGAAAAATCCTGGGGCAACCGACCGGCAAGGCTCGAACAACTGCTGTCGCAGCAGCTCTCGGCCACACCGCCCTCAGCGACAGCGCTGGGCCGCTTTTCGTGCATTTCGTGCACCTCCTTGCGATGTTCTCTTGTTGGTGTGTTTGCGGTGTTAATCAAGGTGGGGGGTTCTGGACTTCAGGGTGCAACTTTCGAAGAAGTTGAGAGTTGGGAGCTGTATGCACTGCCTGGAATCCTAGAATGTCACGTGTTTTCCGTACTTTCTGTTCCGTCCCCGAAACCTAAACCCTTGAACCCACCAAAAGACTTATATTCCCCAAACCCTACACTTTACGCCTCCGCCTCTACACTGCAAACCTATACCTCCAGACCCAAAACCGTAAAACCCCTTTAACCCTCATAGACCGTAAGCCTCTAAACCCAAATCCCTAAACCCACAACCCCCTTGGGCTCCTTCTTCAAACAAGGCGCTTCGCTTCGCGATGCACTCCAGGGAGAGCTAAGTGCTCAGGTGCGGCGACCCGCTGCCAAAGGCCACTTCAAGGGGGCTTTTATAGGAGTCAGTTTTGTGGGGTTTGAGGATTTAGGGGTGGTGTTTAGGTTTAGAGTTTGGGGCCCCAACCCCGGAACCCTGTACCTTTCTAATTAGAATCCCCGAGGTCTGTTGCGCATACACGACTGCAGACAAAGCCATTCTGGTCTTGGGTTGTAGTGGTGAGGGATTTTGGGTTTAGGGTTGAGGGCTTCGACCACTTAAGCATTGACGGTTTGCAGGGCGGCATGGGCATGGGCGAAGAGGCTGAGAGCCGATCAGAGCCTGTAGTCGATCTGGCTGATGGTGACCCACAGACTCAGACATCAGGCGGGTACTTCGAAGCTCACTGGGCGCCGTGGAAGAGACAGCCAGGAGCGACCCCTACATGCTTCAGGACTACGACGAGCCAAGTCTGTCAGCTTCAGAGGCTGCGACTCGTATCGAGCATCAGCTGACCGAGTTTACAGCAAGTGAGCAGCAGTAGGTCCTTGCTCTCTAACTTCTTTACTTGCTTCCTGGCCAGCTGATGTCGGAATGCAAGAGTCATCGTGCAAGCTTGGAAGGCTACTTGCAGTGATTGCCAATGGGCCACTCGTCCCACACCACCCTGTCAAATGTCCACGAAACTTCGGCTGCTGTACATTAGAGCGCTACAGAGCGGAGTCTTCACGCCTACACAGACTTCGGAACCGTGCCAAGGGGCATCATTGCACCGTACTGTCGAGTATAAGGCAGCAAAGGAGGCATTGCCATTGCATAGTAATTGCAGTCCACCAGCCTGGCATGCTCTACAACCTAAGCAGTTGTAGACGGGTTCATCCTTGATGCCCGAAACCTTGAAGTTTTCGTCTCGTTTTCTCTATCATTAGTAGTCTAGTTTTAAGGACGTACGAACCGCCAATGAAGAGTACTTGCGAGGGCCTGGCAGATCCCAAAGCCCAACAGCCCTAAAGGAGCAAAGTCACATCAGCCCCCAGCCAAACCTTACGTAAAGCCTAAACCCTGAGCCATAAAACCCTTGCTACCTGACATCTCGGGTCATGAACTCCCGTTATAATCATACTGGAAAGCCAGCTAAGACCTTATGCAGATTCTGAGAGACCTGAAAGAACTTAACCCGAGCTTCAGTCACGCAGGGCCCGAGATGCTTCCGGCTCTCTCGGTGCCCCAGAGCACTCTGTGCAGAGGCGGCGGTTTGAAGGGCGTTCTTTGTTTCAGGCTCAGGGTGAGCGTGGCGAATCATGGTTCAGTACTATTTTCAGTATCATGATTAGGATTACTCCAAAGCCTGAACATTGTGCTGAGCTCTAGCCAAGGAAGTTAGTTAACTCAGTTAACTCAAGCTAATATCGGGACCTTTACAACAACCTGAGGAGCTTCCAGTCAGTTTATGGGTTGGCGGCTCCAGCATCTGCCGCTGTAGGCTCCAACCCCACTCCCTACTCGTAAACCCCAAACCCCAAATTGTCAATCAACCTCTAGCCTCCAATCTCCAAGTCTGTTCAAGAAGCAGCAATCCAACTCACCAACCTTGCTGCGCAGCGCTAAACTCAGAGCCAAATCTGCTGGCATTTGAGCGCTCTGCATTCGGGACTGAAGTTGATAGTTAGCTTGGTGTGGGCACGCATGCACTGCCCTAAACTCGTAAGATACATCCCCGCATCCCAAACTCAAAGCTGAATATGTGCCCAAGCTCCCAAGTGCAATCCCCTAAACCCTACGTTGCTCTAGGCCAAAAGCCAACCCTAGTTTCCTTAACAGAGGAGGAGGGCACAGGGTGTTGTGGTTTAGTCTTTTGACCGGCATGCCTTACTAGACCAGGGAGTTTCCGAAAATTCGGGATACCTTATTTGGGGTCCTTATAGTAAGGATCCTACTATTTGGGGTACTATTTTCGGAAACCTATTTTCGGAAACTCCCACCAGGATTCTCGGGAGGTTTTAAACTCGCCACCGTGGACGCCGTGGACCCGGATAGGCTCCTTCAGTCCTGCAAGCCCGGTCCCAACACCCTGAACCCTAAACATACTCCCCGAACCGGAAGCCCACAGCCATGCTCAACATTCGATGGGCTTCCGGCGCCGAGTTGGCTGCAGTTAAGCAGGAGTCTCTCGAGGAGCCACAGACGGTCCAGCTGGGTTTAGGGTTTAGGGGTTTAGGGTTTAGGGGTTTAGGGGGAATGAAGAATTTAAAATCATACTCCCTTGCAGAGTTTAGGCTTGAGGGGTTTAGGGTTTAGGCGGCCTTAATGTAAGCTGATAGATTTGTTACAAAACGTCCCTGATGTTGCCTTCCCTGAAGCAAACACGGAACCTTCACAGCAGAGTTCTCCAGTGCCCAACGAATCAACGGCACTCTTCGCTGAACCGAAACGACTTGGGGTTCCCTGTTTGTTTGGAGGAGGCTTAGCATTGCCTAAACCCTAAACCCTAAACCAGTAGACGCACAATGTTCCTGCAAAGTTGCCTGTGCTCCTAGAGAAGGGGCATCGATTGGGTTCTGAAATGATAGATCCTGAATTGAGCGCTCCCTATGTTCGGGGTTTATGTCATTATTGGGTTTTACAGTGTAGGATAGTCAGATTTTGGTCCGGCATTTGCAAAATCTTACTCTCGAGGTGTTCCCATCATGGCATCTCCGCCCCCAAAAAAACCAGCCATCAATGCCTCAAAGACAGATCCAAACAGGCCCACACTACATTTGAGGTGCCGGTCCTGGGTGTTCAATCTTATGAATACGCGGAGTTCAACTCTTGAGCCATCTCTATGCGGTGCAGGAGCTTTGTTCGGAAGGCTTGCCGCCCGTAACGGCCCTGAAGAAGCATCTGCAGACGTTCTGCGGGCATCCGAGATTCAGGCACGATCTCCGGTTTGGAGTTAGAGTCTAGGTGTTAGGTTTCGGGTTTAGGGCTTGGGCTCTACTTTGTCCTATTCGGTCACTATCGAAATATATAGCTCAAAGTCCATCTGCTTTGTCCTAGAACCATGAGTTATGCTTTGTGGGTTGTGGACGTCCGTGGTTCCGGTGTTCGGAGTTCGTTGATACGAGTCCCCCGCTTGCCCTGCGACCAGAGGAGCACGAGGGCCAACCGGCAGAGATGGTGAGTAATGTAGAGCGGTCTGATGCCCATAAACCCAGAAAGTGTTAATTGGGCTTGGGGTCAAACAAAAAGCTGATCGGGTGTAGATGTCTGTCGACAAGCTGATATTGGCCGGCTCTCATCAACGATTCAGCAAGGGCTGTCTAGCGGCTGCTACAACTTGCCACACATGCTAGCACGTATTTCCATTGCCTGTTTTCAGAACCAGGCGATTGGGCTCCTCCATGTTGACCGACATGTCTCGCAAGCTGTGATGCTCATGCAAAGCGCACATCTCGACTATCCGGCTCGAGACACGCAGCATCTGTTCAAATTGTAGTCAAGCCTGGTACCGCACCACTATGCGCTTTTCAGTCAGTGTCCTGTGAGAGATGCACGATCAATCAAGATCTTCATTATGCTGTTGGCCGCCGTTCTTGTCCCGGACTGCAACTTCACGAACTCAACCTGAGGATGCTCCTTTTTTTGCTTTTACTTCTCCCCGCTGATTATTGAATGTGGATGAACACTAAACTCGAAACCGTTAACCCTAGGCCCTAGATTTAACTGTCCTGTCTCTTTGCCGACATTGCTACTCCTTGTTCGTGTCGAGGCAGAGAATCCTCTGGCAGGGCGGCATCGTCAGAGAAGAAGATGCCCTCGACACGCCTTTCGCCGGCTTTATCGGATTTCGAGATCGTGTGATTGCTCTGTTAATTAGGATGAAAGGTTACATTATGTTTGTTCTCGAGTGTCCCGATGGAGCTGAAAGAGATCTGGATTAAAACATGTGAGTTTGGGAAAGCTGGATAGCTGAGTCTTCGAATCCTACGTTCTAGCTCCTCCCCTAAAAGCCCGAAACCCTTATACAATCCCATAATCCCTCAAGCCCCAAAGCCTCAAACAGAAACACTAAGGCTCAGCACTGATCTGCAGCTGGTCATCCTGTCCTTCTCGACCCCCTCGACGGGGGAGGCAGGTCTGCCAAGGGTTTAAGGTATGGGGTTTAGGGGTTTTGGGTTGAGGGTGGAACCTTCAACTTGCATTTCATGGTTTCTGGTTGGGGTGGAGTGGATGTTCAGAACGAGCCTGCAGAAGTCCCAAGAAAGGGTGTTTTTCAATCCGAACTTTGAAAGCTGAGCTCTGTTGTCTCTTGGATTTTCAACATGTTGGGTTCAGAATCTGTTCTACTCCTGCAAACTGAGCATCTGGGACTTGTCTACGATTCAAGCCTTTGAACACTCAAGTCCCTCAAACCCCCAAACCCCATAAATCCGAAACACCGAAACCCTACAAACCAAAAGCTCCCAAACCCTATAAGCCATAAACCCCGGACAACCCCCAAACCCTAAAATTCCTGTAAGCCTTATAATCCCGAAACCCCTTAATCCAAATCCCTCTAAGTTCCCCTGCATCTTTCCCCGAGGTCGGCGCCCTCATCGGAGCCGCCGCGCTGGGTCGGCTTGAGGAGTTGGAGGTGTGGGGGTTGGAGTTTCGGGTTTACGTTGAGGCTTTTGGGTTTTTTGCAGAACGCAGCCACCCCTTGACGTTATACCTCAACAACTAGAGCTGGTGATCTGTCATCCCCATGAATCCCCAAATCCAACCTGCGATCTAACCCGCCCTCTGGCCCTGACCACCCACCCACCCACCCACCCACCAAGCCCTGTCACCATCCAAAACCCTCATACCCAAATCCTGAACTAAAACCCCAACTGCCTAAACCCTCTACAGTCTGGAGTTGCTCCGGAAGAAGATCTTCAAAACAAGGCCATCCCGATAAATCAGGAGCTTCTCCAACGTCCTCTCGATCCAAACCTCGCCGGCGGTCACGGCTTCACAGCCCTCCACGCGTCTGCTCATGGGGGCCAGGCTGGGTCAGCTATGTCGGGGCTGCAGGGTGTTTAAGGGTTTTAAAAGTTTTAACCTACCTTAGGTTAGTAGGGAATGGAGGAATGGGGTACAATTATAACTACTATGACTACCATTCTTCCATTCCCTACTAACCGAAGGTAGGTTAAGGGACGAAAGGGGTTTCGGTTTTTTACAGGTTCTTTGCGCTACACGGCTCGCTGGTTCGGGTTTGTTACAGTTTTAGAGTTTGAGGTTTTAGAGTGTTGAGTGCTTTTGGGGCTCAGGTTTCGGGTTTTCGGGTTGGGGTGTTATAGGCAAAAAGAAATCCAGATAACCTACACCCTCTAGGTAGAATTTCATAACAACGGACACACTTCACACAAACACAAAACATAAACCACCAAACAAACTCAAAACAATCCCCAACATACAGCATCATCCNCAGGATAACCCTAAACTGTAGGGTTATCCTGAACCCGACTAGCCATAACACCCCAACCCGAAAACCCTAAACCCTAAACCGCAACACAACTGCGCAGTGGCGCAGCCCCCACTCCATGAACCTGAATCCGAACCTTGTGCAGCCGTTGGTTTTGGACTTTCAGGTTTTGGGGTTCCTGTGGGTTCAGAGTTTATCATTGATGCTTCTGAGATTTATGGCTAGATACGAACCGCTGGGGCTTCAGGTCTTAATTTAGGTCAGGGTTGTGGATCTAGGGTTGAGGGTTCGTGGCTGAAAATGATTTAGGGTTCAGTGCTTAGGGGTTGCGGTGCTGCGCGTCCTGTACAGGATTTGCATATTGTCCTGCTGCTATCTCTGCTAAGGCTTGACTTCTGCCCATATTGCTTGTGTATATGGTTTATGTCATTAGTTCTTCGTCATGATGGTGCTTGTCGTGCTGGATCAGGAGTTTGCCGAAGGCTTTGCTTGAGATAAAGGGCATTCAAGGTTGGTACACCAAACCCCGTTCTTTGGAATGCGGGTCTTGGGCTTTTGAAATCAAGCTCTAAACCCTGAGAATCAAAATCCCTAAACCCACTAAACACCCTAAGCCTTAAACCCTAAACTCTCTAACCACCCTAAACTACCCTTAGCCCCTAAACCACCTAAAGACCCTAAAACCCTAAACCCCAATCCCTGACAACCCCCTATAACCCCTAAGCACACAAGCTGAAGCCACTGCCAGGTTCGGGCAACGAGCCTCCTCTTGGAGGCGCGGAATGACGCTCCATTGTTGTCCTGTGTTTTTTTATTGTTTTCGCGTGGGGTTTCGGGCATATGTACCTGATATGACCTATACAGTTATAACCAAATGTTCCACAAACCCTACGATTCCAATTATGAAGGCTCCTGCAGGGTTGGAAGTCAAGGGCACGTTAAACTATTTAGGGCTTTGGGCTTCAGGCATCTTGTGGCTTAGCAATCGATTGATCCCGAGGTTAAATTCCCTGAGCACAAGAAGCACAAAGGCCCGAAACCTTAAGCCTTGTATACGCCCACAGCCCATGAGATGAAGCCCCCATTGGCAGTCCTTGAACCCTAAACCCTAAACCCTAAGCCTAGTACCTAAACCACCCCAAACCCGTGCTGGAGAAGAAGTAGGACTTAGGGTAGCGGGGTCAGGGATCCGTTTCACCTGTTGTCGGCTAGGGGTCGTAATTTAACCTGGACCCCAAACGTATGTAGAATAATCGCCCTTTATAGGTTTTGGGCCATTATGTTACCTCCTTTTGCGGGTTTAGGAAATGCTTTCTGTACGACATTTCAAAAAGGATCCTTTGCTGTCCCTTCCCTCTATACGCCCTAAACAACTTCGTCCTGAGTTAGTCATTGTGAAGTTGCCTCTCCCGAATTAATCCTTGAGTTCGTGCAAGCTTGGACCTTTTCGCACGGGGAAGTTCATTTCCAGTATCAATCACGATGTCCTGCAAAGGCTGCGGGTATAGCAACAGCCGGTTTTGCCATAGGGTTGAGAAGTTGCACATGGCGGCTTATTACAGTATCACTCCTACCAAAGCCCGTATGGCCTTGGTAGTTGAAGCCCGACTAAAATCATCATCAAAGCCCTACTAACATCCACATGAACGCAAAACGAAATCCCCATGAAGGCCCGACGAAAAGCCCCATCAAGGCCCCACTTAAAATCCCCTTTCTCGCCGCAAGCTCCTCAGTCACAGGCCTTGGCGGCCGTCGACCAGGCCAGGTGTTGCTTGGAGCTTTTTTGCATCTTTAGTATAGGCGACAGTGTACAGCTAAGGGATTCCTCAATATATCGATTTAGATTTGGGCGTTTCTTGCAAGAAACACAAGAGGCGATTGATTACTCATACTGCTTGTCTTTTGTGAGTTATTTGGTTTCGGTATCTTGGGCTTCTGGCAGGCCCTAAACCCTAAAACCCCCAAGGCCCACCTTTCGAGGGTTCCTTTTCTATGATTTCCTTACACAAGTCCTTCAAAAGGTAGGATTTTTTTTGTGGTGATTATATACGGCAAACCTTGAGTTCTGTCCTTCATACCGGGCCAGTCTATGAACAGGGCTACTAAAGGGGCCTTAAAAATCTATATTATCCACATTATTCAACTGTTTCTGAGTGGGGGCAGCATCCCGAGGAAAACCCTGGTATACTTGGGATATAAACCTTAAAACCGAGGCCCTAAACCGTACACCCTAAACCTCGGTATATTTGGGCTTCCGGCAGGCAGGCCCCGACCAGACGACGCCCCTCTTCATGGCAGCGCAGAACGGCTTCTCCGAGGCGCGCTTCAGTTGAGGTGTTGGGGCTCTAGGGTTTTTGGAGTTCAGGGTGAAGTTCAGGGATTTAGGGGTTCAGGGTTTAGGTGTTTCGGCTTTACGGCTTAGGGCCGTGTAGGGGCTTCTTACGTTCCAGCAGTCGCCAACAGAGAGCAACAAACGGTGGAGAAAGCGAACGTGACTTGCACAGGAAGCAAGTGAATTAATTTTACCTGAACTCACAGAGCCATCCAATTTTTGGATGAGAGCAGCATCAATAAGATGTTTGCATTTGATTCGGCCTAGGGCTTGAGAGTATACAGAAGCCTCAATAACAACAAATTTCATTTCTCAGGGCTTCCTCTTAGAAGTATAGTCGAATTTACCTGGTACAATGTATCCCAAAGCCTCGTTTGATGGCCCTTGTTCTGGGGGATTCGGGCTCTCGGCTCCCCACACCCTGGGGCCGGCACTGCGGCAGTTTTGGGGGTTTACACGGTTTAGGGCTTAGGGGGTTTAGGGTTTAGGGCTTGTAGGGCTTAGGGGGTTTAGAATCTTTGTAAAGCTTCTGTGCAAGCTGTTCCATACGCCTCCCAATAGACCCATAAGATGGTACCTGCAGTACACCTGAGAGCCCCGGGGTGAATCCCTAGGTCCTGCTCTCGGTTTTCGGATGTGGAATTTCGGGGCATAGGCCCAGCTGAGTGCAGACTATCCTGCACTGATTACTGTATGTACTGGCATATTGAGGACGCTACTGAAGCTCTATTAGTTACTATAGGTCTCTCTTCTTATGGTAACTTAAATCCCTTAACAAGAACCCAGCAAACCCCTGAACCCCGAAACCCTAAACCCCTAAACCCTATTTACACCCGTAAAGCCTTAACCCAGGACATCCCAGGACCCTAACCCCTAAAGCCCTACACTGCCCTACACACCCTTAAGCCCCCTAAACCCCGAAACCCTCAGAAACCCCATCGCGCCCAGCAAACTCTCCCTGAGGTCGCTCGCGCCTTGCTAGAAGCTGGTGCTGACCGGAACCGCGACTCTCAGTTTGCTTTAACAGGGTTTAGGGTTTATAGGGTTTGCTAAAAGGGTTTAGGGTTTAGAATTTGCTTCAGGGTTTAAGGTTTAGGGCTTGCTGAAGGATTTAGGGTTTAGGGTTTGCTTCAGGGTTCAGGGTTTTCTTTAAACGGGTTTGGGGTTTGGTTTCCTTGTTAGTTGCATTTGGCGGCTTCGGAAACTACTTAGGCGGCTGATTGTTTGGGCCTTCACAATAGTATAATTGGAGCCAAACTGTTTCGTTCTGTGTTGTTGTCCCCTCTTTTGAAAGTCAGGTTTGCTCTAGTTTCAGAAACCATTGCTTAGATAGTGAACGGGGGAACTTTAAACTTTTTGGCTTTACATATTAGCTCTATCTTAGAAAGTTTGAACCTTTTGGGGCCCGGTTGTTGAAGAAGAGAGATTGTAAGGAAAGCATTTGCTTGCTGCTCACGCGTGCCACCCTGGTAATGGTGTATAGCTGTAACTGAGCTCCTCAAATCTAATATTTGCTCATCGAAGCTATGTGAAAACCGCTTCGAGCCTGAAAATGCCTGTTTTGGCGGCATGAACTGAGCTCCTTAACAACAACCCTGACCCTACAGACATCTCCATCAACCCCTAAACCCTGAACTACACCCGTAAGCCTCAACCCCAAAACCCTAAAACCTAAACCCCTGAACCCCGAAACCCTAAACCCTTAAACCCCAAAACCGTAAAACCTAAACCCCTGAACCCCGAAACCCTAAACCCCGAATCGGACCCAGGATTGCACGGACGTGGGTGCCACGCCCATGTTCATCGCAGCCGGTCGTGGGAACCTCGAGGCTTCTCGCGAAGTCGAGGAGTTCAGGATTTAGAGGGTTCCAGGGTTGAGGGGTTTAGGTTTCTAAAGGTTTAAGGTTTAGGATTCTAGGGTTTAAAGGTTTAGGGGTTATAGGGATTTGCTGTTTAAGGTTTAGGGGCCTGGGGCGCTGTAGGGCTACAGGCTATGAGCATTACCAAATTAATGGAGCTAGAAGCCTGCACGGTAGCTATACTGTTGATGGACAAAATCCTGCATTACCCATTATAAGGAATATACCATAATTCCCATAGTTTAGGGTCCTTAGGGTCATGCAGGATTTTGTCCATCAGCAGTACTATTCCTAACGGTTACTTATGAAAAGTACAGCAGAACATTCGCCAATCGGGGGGTTGGGGTTTGGGGCTGTCGGACTAAAGTTTTGCTGTTTCGGGCTTGCGGAGGTTGGCATTCAGCCGATTTGGATTTTGGGGTTAGGCTGCAGGTTTTTTTGATTTTTGCCGTCAGCGTTCGTTCGGGTTGGGCATTTGGGTCTGTTTGGAAGTTGGGAGTGAGGAACAACCCTGTAAGATATCACACAAGCTCCTGCTGGCTTGCAATCACTACACCCCGCCCGGTGCTCCCTTTCGCTGCGGAGAATGCCGATGCTAGCGGGAGGGCTCTCTTCCGCAATGCTGCGTTTCGGGTCGATGTACATCCGCCGCTTTCAGCGAAACTCCGACATGGAGCAGTCAGTCGAGCTCAAACCCAACCCTCTGGCCCCAGCAGCCCCCTCCACAGCCCCAGCCCAGCACCCACCCAGCCCAGCCCCCACCCCAAGCAACCCAACATGAGTTATCATGATGAGAACTGCTTACATGATTTACCGCATATCCCAGGTAGCTTAGAGTTAAATCTCTTGACAAGAAGCGGCAGGATGTGCGATGTCAAGTGTCGGCCCATAGCTTTTCATAAGGTCCAGTGGTCATCGTGTAGGGGTTCATGGCTACACACACACACACTTAGTAACACCACTCCTGCCTTGGTTGCTTACCCAATCATCCTCCAAACCCCTAGCCCTGAGTCCACTGCACAGCGGCCTGCAGGTGGTCCGCATCTTGCTGGAGCACCACGCAGATCCGGACAAAGCCCAGATAGAGAACAGGGCCACGCCCCTTCTCATGGCTGCCTCCAAAGGTCAGTGGGGTCTTGAACCCAAGCCCGAGCCAAAAAGCATAAGACTCACCCCGTCCAATTCCCCAAGCGTATACACTAGACATCCCTTGACCTTAAATCCGAAATCTCGGGCCCTGCATTCTCCCAACCCAGTAACTTAGCTGAGCTGCCCCTCCGAAGGTCACGCCGAAGTTGTGCGCCTTTTGCTGGAGGCTAATGCTGATCAAGACTCCGACCTCACAGCCGGTAACTGTGACAAAGAACCAGCTTCTGTTTGTCTGGTGTTGTTTCGACACAATAATGGTGATAAGTAGTTGAGAATAGGCGTTGCGTCGTACCCCAACTTAAGTAAGTTCTTTAACCCCAAACCCACAACCTTAAACCCAAAGCCCGAAATCTTAAATCCGACACAAAACCCACAATCTGAACGCTACCGAGCTTCTTTATTTTGGAATCTGAGAACCCAGGTGGGGTAACGCCTCTGCTAATGGCCTGCGTGCGGGGCCACACAGAGGTGGGCTGATCAGAAAACTTACGAAACATCTACCCAATATAGGGGTCGGAATGACCCTCTTTGTATGCCCCCCCAAATTCACATATAGTACATCTACACCAAAGCCGTAATTTAATTATTGGCCCCGATGTTAAGCCTGCCCAAAAATCTCCAACTAGTTGTTTTGTTAACCGTACAGCCGGCTAACCAAAACAGAAAGGAACTAAAAGTAAGATATGAGAACCCTCAGCCTGACGTCCAAGGACCCTAAACTGCCGTTCGACCCTGCCTCCAAGACCCTGAAACCCTAAATGCTAAGTTCTGACAACCCATTCTGAACATTGACATCCCAACACCCCAATCCTCAGCTTCATGACTCGAATTAGTCGAGGAGTTTGGCCTAGTTTTTGCGGCGTCGGGTTCGGGCTCAATCCTCACGGGTTTGGGTTGTTGGGGTTGCAGTTTAGGTAACTTGGGTGATACTGCTTGCCAGGTCGTGCGTGCTTTGCTGGATCACCATGCGGAGATAGACAAACCCTGCACGGACGATGGCACGACCCCGTTGTGACTGGATTGGCATTACGGATGAAGGGGGTAAGGAAAGGTTTCCAGGTTCCAGAAGCTACGGTTTGAGGAGGGCACTAGATTTGGTGTCTCTCAGACTGCCGTTTTGGTCCTTCCTTGGCCCGGCTTGTATCTACTATAGGGCCTAAATAATTACCTAGACTATTTTGGGGCTTCCTTATTATTATAGTTGTAGCATAATAGGCCCTGAAACCCTATTCTAATTATTCAGGCCCCTACATTACGCGAATAGTGCCTTGTCCTTCCCTCCAAGCTTTTGGATTTTGTCTGCGCAGCAGAACGAAGGAATTTTGAAGTTCGTATTTCCGGTCCTTGATGACCCTTATCTGTGAGGTATCAGAAACCTCGAATTTTGAGTCCTGCCCCTAAACCGAACATCCCAGTGCTTCATCCCAAATCTTGGTGATGGGGAAGCGTTGAGGGAACGATGGATCCGTACAGGCTTCTCTCATTGTTCGAAGATTTTAGGGTGTCAAGTAGTTCTAGTGTTCTATGAGTTCTATATTCCGCAAGCAGGAACATGGCTTGTGGCCGGGGACACGTGGCGGCGGCCCGCATTCTGCTGGAATCTGGCCCACCGGCTGCAAGTTCCTTTGAACTCTTAGGGCCAATTTCAATCTTGACTAAACCTTAAGTCCTAAACCATCCCAAACCTTGAAGTCTAAACCCTAAACCATGCGAAACCCTAAACCCTAAACCCAGGTTTACCGTAGTTGAACCTAATGTCCGAAAACCATTACCCAAGAACCCAGACCCTAGCTAAAGCAGAAATGGCACCCCCCCCCTGCCCTAAACCCTAAAGGCGCGGATGTCAACAAAGCCTGCACTGACGACGGAGCGACTCCCCTACTTCGGGCCTGCGAGCGTTCGCACCTGGACGTTATCCGTCTGCTGTGGCCCGGCTGAAGTACCCTAGGGCCCTAGGGCTCCCTTAAAGGATCCCTTAAAGAACCCAACGCAAATTTATCATAAACTACCGGGTTACATATTATAAAGCAGTAACCTACTATTCAAGTAACTGGAGCCCCTAAGGGGGACATCAGCCCTAAGACCCATGAGCCGTAAGCCCCAAACGCTACCCGAAACACGACCTGGGTTGATGGCTCCCGGTGTTCGACGCAGAGGATCTTGTCTTTCAGGACTTAGAAGGGGGTATTGGGGCTTCACCTGAGATGTTCCTGGACCCCCAAAGTATGTAGAATAGTAGCCATTATTTTACCTACTTTTGGGGCTAGGGTACTGGGTCAAGGGCTCAGGATTTGGTTTTTAGGTTTTGGGGATTCATATAAACTGCAAGGGGATGTTGTCACTGATTGTTCAGACCCCTATGCTACAGGTAGGAGTACCCCTTGAACAACGCTTTGCCCAGTTGTATGAGTCCAACATGGGGGTCTTAATCACTAGTGATACGATGCTTTAGCGTAGCTGTAGTACAGTTCCCGAGAACCCGTGCTAAGAACTAAGGCCCCGAAAATACAGATCCCTAGCTGATGAGGCTTTCCTTCCAAGCGGATGCGAATTCTTCCCTGACCACTTCCGGAGACTTTCCCCTGCGACTTGGCCAGTTCAGGCTCTGGCTTGAGAGGCGCATATCTAGAGACCTAAATTCGACAAGTCGCAGAAATCCTCAACTCTAGTAGTTGTAATAAGCCCTGAAAATCCGAGTTTGGGGAGCCCTGCACTAGATCCTAAAGCCCTTTGTGTTCCAAGCCCCTAAGCCCGAAGTCCCCCGATTTTAAGCTCTCGAAAGCACGTCTATTTCCCAAGCCCCAAAGCCATCAGTGTGCAAAGTATCCGGTTTCGGGGTTTAGGGGTTGAGGAGTTTAGGGTTTAGGGTTTAGGGGTTTCACCGCCTCCACAAGTTTCCAATGTTGGCGTCGCCCCCATACCTGAACTCAGGATCCAAGAGCCCCTAAGGATCCCATTGCAGAATCTGGCGGTTTAGGGGCCCCATTGGCTGATCCTGAGCTCCTCTGCATCCCTGCCATGTAGGATCCCAGGAACGTGAACCTTCAGGGTGTAGGGCCGTAGGGTGTCAGGCTAAAGGTGTTCTGGCATATTGTCGTTCTCTTCGTGCTGATGCCATCAACCCTACTCCAAAGAACTGAGATGATAAGCTTTACCAGCAACGAAGAGGTACATTGCAGCACAGCGGGGCGAAGCAGAAGCAGCGCGGCTTCTACTTCTAGCCGGCGCAGACAAGGTGCCGAGGCTTCAGTTTTGGGGTTCTTGACAAACTTTAGGGCCCTGGGGCTCCAGTAACTTAAATGGAAGGTTACTAGCATATGGGAGTTTCCGAAAATAGGGGACCCTATTATGGTACCCTAAATAGTAGGATCCTTATTATAAGGACCCCTGAATAGGGTACCCCTAATCTTCGGAAACTCCCATATGGTCCATATGGTATATAACCCAGTAGCAGTAGCCTGTTATTAGGTACTGGAGCCCAAGGGAAAAAATTGGGATTAGAGGCACAATCCCGGAAGCAGTAAAGCTCGATCTTGTGCCTGGTTCGGGGCCGCAGGAGTTTCCTGTTATTTTGGTACTGCCCCCTGTGAGGCTACAGGCATACAGTAAACCCCATAAAGTTGGAAACCGGATCAAGGCCAAATAGTGCCGGGATTCCCAATACATTATTCTGAAGGATTGAGGCTATTGGGTTTCCATGGGCTTCTACCGTACAAGGCCTGAGTGCCAGAAAATTCTCGTGTTCTCAGCTTTAGAACCCTAATACCACTGTGCGTGGAATCGTGAGAGCCCTTGAAGCCTGGGGTTTAGGGTTTAGGGTTTAGGGCTTCTCTGTTAAGCTTCGACAAGAAGTCGTGATGGGTTCAGGGTGTAACTTTCATTTTTCAGGCTTTCCCAGGTTCCGGCTTCATGCTTCGGGAACGAATGCTTCTTGTTGCGACTTGGAGGTTCAGGCTTGAGGCTAGAGGATAAGTTGTTTCGGAAGGGGTGGCTTCGAAGCCCTAAAGAAATACAAGGCTTGTCAAGAGTTATAAGGCTTAGGCAGCGTATAGAGTACCCCCTTAACCATGCAAGTTGTGGCGCGCTGTTCACCCGATTTTGGAACCGAGCTCTTTTTGGTTTACGGTTCAGGGTGTTGGGGGGTTGATGTTGGTATTTTGCCGTTCAGACGAAGGCCATGCCAAAGCACCCAAACCATTGCTTATGCTTGAAACCTGCCCTTCCCCTGCGCATTCTGTCTTGATTGCAGTGATCACGGCACACTGAGCTAGCCCCTATCCTCCGAACTCCAATGTCGAAGCACATGAACCCGTCATATAGGCGTCGGGATAAGTACTGATAGTATCCCCTTAGTTGCAGTCCTTGCATCCACTTATATGGTTCTGCAATATCATGGTCGACCTCAAAACCCTACTCCGAAGGCCGCTATCCTACAGCTTCCAGCCCTTACAGCGGCGCAGGAGAAGGCGACCAGCAGGGGGGCTACGCCGGAAGAAGCGGCACTGGAGGGCGAGCACAACGAGGTTGACCAGCAGATACGGTCATGGTGTGTCTTTGTGTGTGTGTGTGTGTGGGTGTGTGTGTTGTGGGTTTAGGGTTTACTTGAACCCGCAAAAGGAGGCAAAATAATGGCCCAAAACCTATAGAAGGCTATTATTCTACATACTTTTGGGGTCCAGGTAGGGGTTCAAGGGGCTAGGGGTTCTGGGTTTTGGGGTTTTTGGTTTAGGAGTTGGGGGTTAAGGGTTTACGGGTTTTTGGGTTTTGCGTTAAGGCATCTTTGAACTCCGACTACAGTCTTCGAAAGCGAAAAGAAGTGTGAACCCAGTCGCCTTTTGATGTTAGACTTATCCATTCTTCAGAATGAATGCATCATGCTGGCACTGTAAGGCTAGCAACCTAGCATCCTAAACACCAAGAGCCACCTCAAAGCCAAGCTTACCTAGCTCCTTCCACCTCCAAGCCTTGACCATAGTTTTGCTTCTTTACAGGTCCCGTAAGGCGAATTCACGGCCAACCGCAAGACCTGGAGTTGGATTTTTCGGGTACCTCTTTCTTATCCCGAAAGAGCACCAATAGCACAGAAGTCTTGTTCCAACATCACATCAGCCTAGCTCTAAATCCGAAACCCTAAACAACGCCAGGTCTTGAGCGTTCTCGCAGCCTCTCTCGCTGAGCTGGAGCATCGGAGTCGAGCAGAGCCACAGCCAAACGAGTAGCCTACGACCCCAAGGCCAGAAAGCCCAAGAATCTACCGTCCTCTACCCTGATGCCCTGAAACTCCGAACGCCGGTTCAAGGGCTTCCCCAGACCCAGTGCCTATGTAAACCTCGTGCATAGCAAGCTTCTCGCCTTGCAGCCGCTTGCTGTTTTGGCTTAGTGTGAAGGGTTTCGGATTTCGGCTTTAGGATTCAGGGCTTAGGAACCCTTTTTTCTGATACCCTCATGTTAATGCATAGGCGTGCGCGTCTCACCCGAGCAACTCAGAGAGACCAGCTCTCTTTCGACAACGATGTACGGGCTTTTTTACGAGGTTACTAGGTATCATTCTGTAGGATCATGTGTGGATAGGTCCTTACTGAAGGCACAAAGAGGAAGCCATAGTTGGGTTTCAGGCATTTTGCTTGACTACGGGGTGTTGGTCTCTCTGAGAGCTCGTTGGTTTATCCTCCCCTTCAAAAGAAGCGGGCGAGGGACAGCTTCTCAGATGTGAGCAGCGTCATCGGAAAACCCTGGAACCTCCATCGTCGCACACATCTGCTGCAAAAGTGTCAGGCTAGGGTACAGAATTTTGGGTGTAGGATGTACGGCTTCATGGTTCAGCTGGATGTAGGTCCCGGGGTTAAGGACTGGATTCGTAACACCAAAACCAAAGCTCTGCCTTTCAGATTGGGGTTGAGTCCGGGTTGTCTGAAGATGTCCCTTTCTTTTGGAACACCAGCCAGCTCTGGTCCTCCTTTGGGGTTTTCTTTGGAAGTGTGGTGTGAGGTTCACAGTTTTGGGTGTTGGGTTTTTGGTTTTAGGGATGCTAGATGGAAGGCTCAGCCGAGAAGCTATTCAGCAAGAAATCTCGTTAGGCCTGTCATCGGGCCACTCTTGGACGTAACAAGTGTTTTCCCGACCCATGAACCGTAGATCACGCAGACTGATGGCAGTAGGCAGCTGCATAGCCAACCGATTTCAAATCGGTGGCGGGCTCAGCATTTGCCCGACGGCAAAGCCAGAAATGTCAGATCTTCGAGTTTAGAGGTGTGAGCCTTGCTGGTGAGTGCTTGCGGCTCTTATTACTGAGGTACGTATTGTCACAGTTTTAAGGGGGCCGGTTTCTATGATTATTTGTGTGGTAGTGAAGCCTTTATCAGTACTATGCTGCCCCATTCTCCTTGCAATTGATACTGACGCTGCTGTTCAGCGTGACGCATCTGTAGTTTGCAGAAATGTCTTGGAATCTGTGACACCGTCGGCCCCGTCGTCAAAACAACACTGAACTAAAGTAACCAAAACAGACCCTCAAGCTTAAACTCTAATCTCCAAAACGTGAGTCCCCAGCCATTCATCCCCAAAGCCGGTTTCCCTATCCGAAGCCGAAATCTCAAGAGCCAGACCCACTTTCCCAAAGCCCAAATCTCAAAAACCCTGTGCATTTGCAGGAAGGACCGGATTTCTGGAGCTGCCATGTGGGCATGGCCAGACACCCAGAGAGGAAGGGAGTTCAAGACCACGGTTTGTTCAATCCAGGTTTCTAAACCTTGAACAATGGAATGCACAGTGCTTTATTCGGTGTGTATCTGGTTTATGGTTGCAGACACCTGAACTTGCTTAGGCTGTAGAGATTTAGGTTTAGCCTGTTGGGTGGTGGAGAGTGCTCTTCTGCAATCGGATGGGCAGGTCGGATGTCTCAGTGACCCAGATTGAAGATGTAGCTGGCTCTGGTTTTGCTGTTTAACCGCCAAGAACATCCCTAAACCCTAAACCATCGGAACAACAAAGGTAACTATAGTAAGGAGCCCCAGAAAAGCAAAAAAAAAAAAAAAACAGAGACTTAAAGTGCTGGGCACTTATGAAGTGCGCTCCCAAGACCCCAGAGATCTGGGTTTAGGGTTTAGGATACTTATGAAGTGAGCTCCCAAGGCTCTTTAGATCTGGACAACTAGTACCACCATCCCCGCACAGTCTAAGTGTCTTGGTGGCTGAGTGGATACACTTTATACTTTTTGGTATAATATTACCCACTATTAAACTGAAAGTGTACACTTTTGGGGGCCCCCAAACGTCATCGAAACTCTCCAGATCCCAAAGATGTTTTCAGCTTAGGGTTTAGGGAGAGACCTTCAGAGTAGTATAGGGGTCTCAATAATTACCAATTCTAGTTTGGGGGCTCCTTGTTATCATTATAGTATGATATACCCCCAAACCCTATTCTAATTATCAAGGCCCCTATAGTAGGGTCCAATCGTTATGCCTGACAGATGCTCGCGGCGAGCATCCTTTTCGACCACCTGCAGCTTCAGTGACGTGCCTGCAGCTTCTGGAGTCCAGAGCCTATAAGCCTTGTACCGAACAAGACTCCTTTTCGCGCTGTCGAAGAGGTTCATTATGTTGCAGCTGTCAACTTGTCGTGCTAGAATGCAAGCCTCGCAGTAATGGCCGTACAAACTTGAAACTGAAGGCCCTCATGCACGAGCAGCAAACTACGGGGAATCATTGTTGTTGCAGCTTCCAATTTTTCTGCACACCCAGGACTTACCGTATGCTTCCAAAAAATTAAAGACCTACAGACCCTGTATGGGGTAGCAATGCGTGGCATTTAGGCCTCATAACTCGAAGCTCCGGAACTGAAGCCATAGAACTAAACCCCCTTAATTATCAGAACAGGGTCCCGGATTCTGCCTTACAATGGCTATGTTGCGTATCCTGGCAATTGAACCAAACCGAACCTTGGCATGTAGCTAAATACCTAAACCCGCAAAAGGAGGTAAAATAATGGCCCAAAACCTATAAAGGGCTATTATTCTACATACTTTTGGGGTCCAGGTAGCAAGCGGTGTCTCAAACAAAGCCTTACGAGGCCCCCGATATGCAATGCAGCTTGAAGCCATACGGACAATACAGCAAAATCTCCATGCACGCAGGTTCCAACCTTTGGCAGAATGCCAAGTTTTATCAAGACCAAGAATGCGCCCAAACTTTAACGCCGGCCCAGTAATGTAACTAGGAACCTGATTCAGAAACCCTGGTCCTAAAACCCCAAAAATAAGAGTCTTCATGTAAAGAAGCCTAGCAAAGACCCAGGGTTTCTGCATCAGATTAGAGTAGTCTCCTCACTCCTACGTCGCTGCGTCTCCCTGAGGACTTCACCTTGCATATGGCGTCGCCAAGCATGCCAGGGAGGACTTCATGGCCATGAAGTTGGAACATGGATTAAGGATGATAAGTGCTAGGATTCCCTACACTTTACATTAAGGGCATGAGGATAATGATCTCCCCTGGCTCCACGCCATAAGTTCGCGCTCCATCCCGGGCAGCAGGAAGCTTTCCGTTGTGTTGGGCAGCGATATGATGGTGTTGTGCCCTGGCAGCATTGGGAGGGCGTGCTCGCTCCCTGTGGGCCTTGCGAACCCTCCTAGGGTCTGTATCTATAATTCATGGCATTCTAAAGCCCAAGCACATGGGGTGTCTCAGTTTTTTCTCCACAAGGGCATTGCTGTGCTGCACCCCCTCGATGTGTCAAGCCTGGAGTACAACAAGGGGCAACAAAGGGCTAGTGACTTACCGGCATCATGGCTCTAAGTGTGTTGGGGCACCACAACTTGTACGTGACTTAACTTCTACAACCTGAGATTGCTCGCACACCACTGGGGTGGGACAACATGGGCAGAGTGCGTGGTGCCCTTTCTGGGTTTCCGCTTCCACTCCTCCAGCTCGATCGCAGCGCATCATTTCACTACCTTTGCAATCCGTGGAGCTGGGCACCGTGTTGGCTTCGGCCAGAGTGCAGATGATGATTTGCCATCGGAGCTGGGTCAGGTAGTGGCTGTGGCCGCACGCGCCTGTGCCGTGAAGGTGAGCGGCGAGCTGGTTGGCTTCGGAGGTCGGTGCGATGTGCCTCCCGACCTTGGTCCGGTGGTGGCCGTGGCTGCAGGACTTGATCACACCTGCGCCGTGAAGGCAAGTGGCGAGTTGGTTTGCTTCGGAAACAATGGCGGTTAACAGTGTCATGTGCCTCCCGACCTCGGTCCAGTGGTGGCTGTAGCTGCCGGATATAAGCACACCTGTGCCGGGAAGGCGAGTGGTGAGTTGGTTTGCTTCGGCTTAAATGACGGTCAGTGCGATGTGCCGCCAGGCTTCAAGGTTCTGTTCTGCTTGCCTCACACTCTGTCCATGCACCCAGCCCCGATCCGATGCAGGAGGTGCTGTGGCCGTAGCCTGTGCATCACAGCGAGCCCCCCGCCGACATCTCAGAAGTCGCAGATGCCTGGTGCCTTCACTCGAGCGGTCCATCTGACCTTCAGCCGCTCTCTTCGCCGGCTGAATGCGGCTTCGGAGCAGGCCGCGGCTTTGCGGGCACATCGACAGGTCCTTCGGGACGAGGGCTTGGACTGGCTGCAGCCCTTAGGTGCAAAGATCTTCATGGAGCCCTGGTGCCTTCGTGCCGTCAGCGGACATCTGTCCACCATGCGCCTACGGCCCTGCCAGCCAGAAAGCAATGACCAAAGTCTTAAAACAGGGCTGTTCGGATAGCATCGCATACAGCATAAAATTTAAGTGGAGTAGAGTATAGTGCAGATATATTTCCAGTTTATTAGTTTCGTCTAGACTTTGTAGAGTTCAGTGTTCGGGCAAGATCACGCAGAGTTGCTGAAACCCACCAGATCACGTCTGAAGAGTCTCTCAGGCCTTCGAAATTTCACAGAAAAGATCCGCCCGGAAGGTTCTCCTACAAAAACCGACACCCAATCTGAGCCGAACCCCAACCCTGAACCACCCGTGAACATAGCCCCTGTAAACCCTGAACCTCCCTTCTGGCCTGGATCATCCGGATAAGGCTGCCCGAAGAGCAGACAAAGTGGAAGGCGCAGCGCACCGCGTACAGAAGTACCCCTCCCTGACGGGTTTATGGTTCTTACCCTGTTTTGAACCTCAAACAAGATAAGCTTTGAATTGAAAACAGCTTCGGTGACAGAGATCGTGACTCGCGGGTCCTCATGGCATGCTTCTGGTTTGGTCTTTCGCAGATCTCCGCTGGCATACTATCTAAGAGCCGAAGGGGCTCCAGGAAGAGTGCTGGTCAATATCCAAGTTTGTATAACATAGGGGCCAGGGGTTGGGCCATAAGAGACGGTGCTTCTGAAGTTTGCCATTTCTGAAGCTGTTTGAATTCAGAGTTCCATGAAGGGTTCTACCTAAACCCTCAAAAGTAGGTAACAAAAATGGCCCAACACCTTGAAAGGGCTATTATTCTACATGCTTTTGGCGTCCAGGTAGGGACGTCTGACAGCTTGATGTCCGGCTGGCAGCTTTAAGTTTCCGATTGAGGGGCTTCATTAATCATGACGGTTCCAGGTTTAGGGACTGGGCTTAGGAGCCACTTGGGGGCTGAGGAGAGTTTCAGGGGAAGCCTAGGCCCAAGGCCTTAGAACCATCGAAATCCCTTCTAGCCCCTCTCACTGTGTTCGCCTTGATTCCGAAAACCCTAAACCCGAACCCCCAAACCATAAACCCCTAAACCCTAAACCCCTGAATCCTAGACCCTCAACCCAAATCCCTCAAACCTAAAACCCTAAAAGAAAAAGCAGTAGGGTATGATCTAGATTGCAGGGTCAGCTTATATAGACCTTCAAGGCATCAGGGGCGGGGCCCTTTTTTTACCCAACAAGTCCAATCGTGGTAGGGTATGAAGGTCAAGGCAGGACCCCAAGGCCCACCCTGGCAGGTGCCGAAGTGCCTCGAGTCCTTTGACCCGATCAAGCAGGTGGAGTCTACTGCCGGTAATATGGGAATTTCCGAAAATTAGGGGACCGTATTGTAGGGTCCTCAGAATAAGGATCCTATTATTTAGGGTACTATATTAGGGTCCCCTATTCTCGGAAACTCCCATATAATAACTACTAGTACTACTTCACCATTGGTATAGCTACTATCATGTTATTTATTTACTATTGATACTTCTAGATGACAGGTTTCGGGATTTGGGTTTAGGGGTTCGTGATTTGAGGTTCGGGATGTCGGATTAGGGGTTTGGGGTTTAGGGCCATAGGGCAGGTCTTCATGCGCTTTTCATGCGATATAGTAGGGCTGGGTTTAGGGTCATACATAAGGGTTTTTTTGAAAGGAAGCCGGAATCCAGCCCCATATTAGACCCTAACCCCTGAGCAGTAAGTAAGCCCTTGACTAGACACGCCATAGTCCTTAACTCCGCACTGTCATTCCTCTAAATGCAAACACCTAACTGGTTCAGTTCAGGATCCCGATCACGAGTTGTCTTGAACCAACGTTTTAGGGTTTAGGGTTTACGGATTCCTTGGCTTTGCACATAGACTGTGATGCAGCTTTCACGATAGTGGGTACTTAGGCGCTAATGGAAGGTTAAAACCCTAGACCCCTAAACCCTTGAAGCACTAAACCCGAAGCCCTAAAAACCCTTAGACTAAGCCCCAAATCCCTAAACCTTCAGCTTCAAAGCCGTAAAAACTGAAACCTGGAAAAGGTCTCGGAAGTTGAAGAATCTAACCGCCGGAGCCGCGTCCTGCCCGAGCGCCAGAGAAGTGTGGGGTGTACAAGATTTAGGGCAGTTTAGGATTCAGGGTTCAAAATTGTAGTGCTGAGGGTTTAAAACGGTTTAGGTTTTTACGCGAGAAAGTTGCAACATCGTTACATCCTCGGGCCACTCATGCCGAGGTATGCGTATGGAATCCCAACACCATATAGCCTGTATAGTCCTATCCCCATGTTCCAGCTTTCTGGGGCTAACTCCCTGGGCAAAAGGCGTTGCAGGGTGATGTGCTGGTTTAGTGCCGTTTCTGTCAGGGTTTACAAGCACCTTTATCCGCCTCATGGGGCGAAAGTGCATGGAACACTAGGCTACTTTTGCAGGGGACCTGCCTTCAGGGTCCAAGTATCATCATAAAATCCTCTCACGGCGAGTCATCCAACTCTCAACCTGTCAGAGGCCAGGCCTTTTTGATTGTAGGATTTTGGGACGGAGGGCTCTATACCTATCGGCTTCAAGATTGACGGAGTGTTTCGGATGGTTGGTCCTCAGGTTCAGGTGGCACAAACTCTAAACCCGAAAGCCAAAACCCAAACCCCTAAAGCGGTCCAGTGTGTTCAGGCTTCTTAAGGGTCCGAGCTCAGGGTTGATATGTCCTCGTGCAGGAAAAAAAGTGCCAAAGATGAGAGGATTCAGAATCGAGAGCTCTACGCCATGACAGGCTCCACCTTAAGAAGCCTCATAAGAAGTGCTGGGGTCCGTGCGTGTTGGGCTCCGACGCCTAGGCCCCAAGCCTTGCCCTGCAAAAGCCGCAAAGACCAGGTTCGATACACGAAGCGCCAACGTGTGATGCTCAGTAGTCGGTCGTTGAATTCTGAGTTCAAGGTTTCTTCAGGTCAACTTCGTCGAACCTGAATCAGAGTTCTGCAGGATTTCATACCGATGTTCTTAAAGTTTGGCTCTAGGCTAGGGCTGGCGAAGGTTTTGCTTTCCTGCCTCCTTGGTTGGCCCCTTAACCTTCTAAAGCCCAAACCCCTAAACCCTAAACCCTAAAACCCTAAACCCTAAACCCCCAAACCCCTAAACCCTAAACCCTACCCCCGCAGAATCGACCCGAAACCCTGCAGCCTCATACCCCTGGAACCTGATCCTCAAAACCCCAAACCCTCAAAACCCCCCGAGAGCCCTCTAAGCGGAAGTCCCGACACTTTTGTAGGAGCACATTGGGTTCCTAAACCCGGTCGGGTGGAAGCCTGAACGGTCAATGATGCTGTTCTTGACTTGAGTGTTCCTCACCATGCTTGTTATTTCTTTTAGCATAGCCCCCCTCCAGCAAAAAAAAAAACAAGCTCAATAAACAAGCTCAATTTAATTAAGAAGGCCCCTATATCACCTGAATTCTAAACCCTAAACCCTTAAACCCTGAACCCTAGAACTGAGGTTCACACGGCCGTGGCCGTCGTGCGGCTCATGTCCCGATGGGCCGGACTTAGTTGCCATGCTCCCAGAAATTCTTCCCATTGCCATACTATTTTGGGGGATTCCTTATTATACTTATAGTAGAGTGGGCCCCTACTGTCAAGCCATGAATGTTAATTAGGCCTGAGGTTTCGGGTGATTAAGGTTTAGAAGTGTTCAATGCTGTGTCGAAAAGGTCTTAATCCGTTCTACAAATGGTTTTCTTTTTGAGAAATAGACGCGACCATTGAGATTCGTGCACCTGCGGGAGCCGGACATGATACCGTGTCGAGCATGGAAGTGGGGTCTTAACAGCAGGACAGAGGCCACCAGTCCCAGAAAGGAACGAACACTCGCAACACAGAATCTCGGCTGACTCAGCCAGCCCAACACAGACTGGAGGAGAATGCTTGCAAAAGCTCCAAGGTCTACCTACCTTAACAGCCCTGACTCCCGGAAGCCCTAAACCCCAATCTGCACCTCAACCTCGAAACCCCCACGACCCTAAACCTGCGAACCATACACCCTAAACCTGCAAAGTCTTCAATTTGCAGTGCTGCACTCTAAGCCATCTAATATAGGAGCCTAAATAATTGTCTATACTATTTTTGGGGGTTCCTTATTACAAGTATAGTATAATGGGCCCCAAAACCCTATTCTAGTTACTAAGGCCCCTGCCCCTATACCATAGAACCCTACTATAGATCCCTTTAAGAAACCCTTGCAAGGAAGCCTTATTCTAATTATTAAGGCCCCCCATGTTACCCCTAGTCCCGAGATGACGAGGTCTCCAGGCTGTGAAAGAAGTGACGGAGAACGGTTTGTTCTTTTGCCTGCCGACCTCTTAGTCAAGAGTTCAGGGTTTCAGGGTTGAGGGCTTAGGGCTTAGGGTTTGTTTAGGGCTTAGGGCTTCGGGTTTAGGGTTCAGGGATTTTTAGGATTTCGGGAATTTGCAGTATCAGGATGTGGTCTTCACGAGATCATAGGGTAATTCGGGTTGTAAGGATTCTGGATCTTTGGATGTCGGCGTTCTGATTCATGAGCCCTAGAGCTTGGGGTTGTAGGGCTCTGCGGCTTTAGGATCCCCGTTTTCGGGTTTGCGAGTTTAGGGGTCCATCCTGTTGGGATCTCGGGGCGGCGGAAATTACGGGCTGCTGGAAGAGGTTGTATGTCGGCTGTAGTTTCGGGCTCAATAAGGGATCTATAGTAGGGTTCTATAATATAGGGGCCTAAATTAGTACCAATACTCTTGTGGCGGTTCCTTCTCTTAACATTGCCTACCAAAAGCTGCCTCGGGCGACTTACGTTTCCAGCTCTGGGTAGTTATGGTCGAAACTCCGGCAGTGCACATGATGCATGTGGTCTTCACTTCCCACGTATCCCCACATGGGAGTTTCCGAAAATAGGGGACCCTAATATAGTACCCTAATTAGTAGGATCCTTATTATAAGGACCCCAAATAAGGTACCCCTAATCTTCGGAAACTCCCACATACTACTATCCCGGTACGCGCATGGCCGATGCCCAACGCACTTCTCTGACCCTGACCAATGCAATGTTGCCTGGTTCATATCGTCCGAGCCCGAGTTCTTACATTAAGCTGCCAAACCTACGAGAAAGTAGGGCATGGTACCCTAAACCCTAAACCCTTATACCATAAGAAGCCCGATCACCATCAAACCAAAGACTGTGGACCCGAAGCCGAGTCCTGAATCCATTCATCCCAGGCCCCAATCAGCAGAGCCCACATAGGGAACCCCAGAAAGTTGGAAAATGAGTTCAGGATGATTAGTGCTAGGATTCCCTATACTTTACCTTAAGGGCATGAGGATAATGATGTTCCAACTTTCAGGCTTCTACCGAAATGTCCGGCTCTGACCTCGAATCCTGAACCCGACGCCGTGAGCCCGAAAGTCTAAGGCCTTAGCCCGAAACTTAAAGCCATCCCGAGACCCCCAAAGTATGTAGAATAATGGCCCGTTATAGGTTTTGGGCCATTATTTTACCTCCTTTTGCGGGTTTAGGTATCATTTAGAATGCCCGCAACCCCGACCCTGAAATCAACCCTGAGCCCAAAAATCTCCAGCACCCCAGGACCTTGATTCTTAAAGCTACAAGCTGAAGCAGAAACAGCGTTACCTGACGTCAATTGATAGTTCGTGGGATAATATACCCCAGGTCCTTTTTCTAATCATCAGTGCCCCCATAACCCGCTTCAGTGTAGCCAAGAGCTCCGTTTCCACACCCTATCCGCCCTGACCATGAGACTTTACACCCGAAGCCCTAGACCCGAAAACGAAATCCTTGAACCCTAAACCCCCGTACCCGAAACTCTTCAGCCCTAAACCTAAAACCCTTGCAGCCCAAAACCCTAAACCCCCTAGACCTTAAGGCCCTAAAGCCTTCGAGCCCCCTACTATAGGGGCCTACATATTTACCAAAACTATTTTGGGAATTCCTTGTTATAATTATAGTATGATGGGCCCCCAAAACCCTATTCTAATTATTAAGGCCCCCAAAAAGTAAACCCAAAAAATTCTTACTGTGAGGATCTCGGGCCTCAGTCTGACAAAGCATTTCGCCTCGCGGCTGCTTCTGCCGGAGTCCATGGTGGCTGCTGCGAGCTCAGAGGTGCTTTTTTTATAGGGAGGTCAGTCGTGGAAGATCAGGAGCCTTTTAGGATTATTAGGGTTTAGGGTTTAGGGGTTCAGGGGTTAGGGGTTTAGGGGTTGAGGGGTTTAGGGTTTAGGGGTTCAGGGCTTAGGGTTTAGGGAGGTCAGTCGTGGAAGAATTTTTGGTAGTAGCAACTAGAATCAACTAGAATAGCCTATTCCCCCCCAAAAAAAAACATCCAGTTTTTTTTATCAAGCCTCGATGACTGCGTTTCGGGTTCCGTAAGGGGAATATACGAAGGCTCTGTGAGGGTTTAGGGAACCGGTTCTGTGAGAGCTTCAGGCTGGAAGGATGACGGTTTAGGGTTTTAGGGTTTTAGGGTTTAGGGCTTTAGGGTTTAGGGTTATTAGCTGGAGCAAGACAACTGCAACAACTCTTCTAGCGGCACTGATGGTCGTAGTGGCTGCAAAAGCCAGCGCATTTTTTTGCGGCGATTTCAACGGAGCAGACCACTGAAGAGGGCAGAAACATGCTGCGTCCTCATAATGTTAAGTTACCTAGGGACCGGAGCGGTGTTAATAATTTAATGCTTGGCCTGTTGCAAGCCCAGAGGCCTAACCCTAAGCCTTAAACCGTCGATTCTTGGGGCATCTCCATCGATGGAAGCAGCGATCTCCCACTGCCAAACCCAATCTTCGGGCTATAATTTGCGGGTCTATTATAGGATTTTGGGGGTTCCCTATAGTGTAATATGCCCCCAAACCCTATTGAACCTGACGGCTTAAGTTTAGGGGCATTGCTTAGGACGGGGGTCCGGGGTGTACTACATACTCTTGTTATGTTCTAAGTTACAAGGGATGAGAAATGCAGGTAGAAGCGGGCTTTGCGGGATTTGTTCTTCAAAGTTCTGTAATGATGGCGATTCCCTTGCTATCTGTGCGGATTGTCCATATACCCCAGTATGCGCAGGTCGGTTTTAAAGTGAAACCCATAGTTTGTCATTTTGGGGGAAATGGTTGGGAGCAGGACCGTTGGAGATAAGGCTGGCAAGAAAAAGACTTCCTGCTCGCAAGGCTACAAATTCCATATTTACAGTACCGGGCAAGAACATATCAGGGTGAAGTCACCTATCATACGAACCTTTGGACCAAGGAAGTATATTCTCGGCAGCAAAGAAAACGATGTTATCGATGATTGTATGTAGGCCCTTCTGTCCACCAATCGTAAACCTGAACCCAGAGTCATCCGCCAGGCACAGATCCAAGACCAGAAGACAAAAGTAGCTTGCCCTTATTGCGCGCGAACGCGGTCATCAGTGATCCTGCGATAGACCTTATGCGATGAAGGTGGTGTAACCCCCTAAACCCTAAACCCTAACTGTGGGGTAGGGCCGTCAGGTTTTGGGAGCCCTGCACGGTAAACCGCAGCACTTGGCTCCGTCACGTTACACGTCGTTTTTTCCAGGATTTGTAATTGCTCGTCCTTCCTTTGCGCAGTGCTTGTGATCGGCATGGGAAGTGTGAGCACTCAGGACATTGGGTTTGGGTTTGAGGGTTTACCCCTACACCCCAAAACCCTAAGGTCCCAAACCCTAAACCTCAAAGCCCCTAAATCCTAAGCCCCAAACCCTAAACCCTACAAATTTAGGGCTCAGCACCTACAGTTCGAGCATCCTTAAGTGAAGCTCGCTCCGGTATCGAATGTCTACCACTCCCTTCCAGGGATCCCATAGCTTCAATGTTCCTTTTTCTGATTATAGCATTATATCTCAAATCCCCATTCTGATTATCCAGGCCTGTACAGTATACTTACTAACCAAATTTTCAGAACGATACGACATTTCAGGACAGCATTTAGTTTCCTTCATCTTTATTTTATCAGAGTTCGTGGATCGCGAACCCTGTAGAATCCAATCCCCAGTCAAGCTTAAACCCTAACCAAGCCCCCCCCACTCAACCTCGAAGGGACTCTGATTGCAATCCTGTGTGAAAACTTGATCGGAACGGAACCTGAATGGGACGCCTGGAAGGAACGAAGGCTAGCTGGAACCCTCGCAGGAACGCTAATGTGGGGGCCTAAATAATTAGAATAGGTTTTGGGGGGCGCATTGTACTATAAGTATAATAAGGAACCCCCAAAATAGTGTTGGTATTTATTAAGGCTCCTATATTAATCGGAGCCGTAATCGGAAAGCTAGAGGAAGCCCAAAGCAGAGGACCCCTACTAGAAGCCCTATCCGTAAGTAAAGACATAAGCAAGGACGAGTTAAAACAATCAATCGTATATTTTGTACATACGTACATGATCTTCGTACATAGGTATCCCATGTTCTAAATTCTAAATCCAAATCATGATGACTAAGCTGAAGCCCCCAAAACGAAACCCTAAACTCTAAGCCCTAAACCCTAAACCCCTAAACCCTAAACCCGAATCCTTAAATTTCCACCCGGGACCCCTGGGATCATTCCCACTCATAACTGGGTGCCCAGACGGTGGTGGCGGCCTTTCTAAACCCAACACCAAAAGCCTCACGCAGGCGTTTGGCGTTTTTCTGCCCCTCCCCCAGACCGCCCTCCCTGGCCCCCGCCTGGCCCCCTGGCCCCTTCACCCGCCCATGGGCCTCCCTCTCAGCTGCTGCCCTGCCGCCCTCGGCCTTGTGTCCCTGACTTGTCCGCTCGGTCTAAAATTCATCGAGGGCATAAGCCCTAAACCCGAGCAGGAAATGGTTTGGGTGGTTGCCGGTGGTATCATGACAGCGGGCGGGTTTAACAGAACTTCAGGTTTCACCGGGTTCTATGACACATGCAAGGAAGGTCGCTTGACGTGAGGTGGCGCCATCCTAGCATGGATTACCAGCTACGGCGCAAGAAGACACCCTAAACCCAAAAGCAGCCCTAAACCCTAATCCCTATAAGCCCTAACCCTAATCCCGAAAAGCCCCAAACCCTGATCCCGATAAGCCCTAAACCCTAATCCATAAATGCCCTAAGCCCTAAACCCAAATCCCTATAAGCCCTAAACCCTAAGCCCTAACCCTGGACCCACGTCGGCGGCAGAGGACGTTTTGTCTGGTTTTCGTGGCCCCGGTCTGACAGCTTCAAGCTTGGCTGTTTCAGATGAGGAGAGGGCTTGGGGTTCGGGGTATAGGGTTTAGGGTTTGGGGTTTAGGGGTTTAGAGTGTTTCAGATGAGGACAGGGCTTGGGGTTTAGGGTATGGGGTTTAGGGTTTAGGGTTTTAAGTGTTTCAGATGAGGACAGGGCTTGGGGTTTAAGGTATGGGGTTTAGGGTTTGGGGTTTTTGGGGTTTAGGGTTTAGAGTGTTTCAGACGAGGAGAGGGCCTGCGGGTTAGGGTCTGGGGCGTGTGGTTTCAGATGAGTTGGGGTCTCAAGGTTTTGAATTTCGGGCTTAGAGTGTAGGTTTTAGGGTTCAGGGTTTCAGACGAGGAGTGAACCAAGCGTTGGGATTACGAAACATGTGTATGCCAAGGGTCCATGTTCAGAAATTGCATATACTGTTAAGCTACGGCCCAAACGGGCTTCTATACATTTTGCACACTCTTGCATCAAATGTATGTAGGTCCAAGGTAGGTGTGTGCGTACGTACATATGTATGCGTGTATATATGTGTTCTTGTTGTTTCATGTATGTGTGTGCGTGTGTGTGTGGGTGTTTCGATATATGCATATATATATACATACATACATATACGTATGTAGGTGTATGTATGTGTAATATATACATATGGGTACACCGACCCTTAAGGTAAGGTTTTGTGGTTTAAATAGTGGACAGACCCGAACGCCCTCAAAACTGAAAACCAAGTCGGGTTCGAAGAAGGGAGCTTTTGGCTAAGGGCTGTAAAGGATTAAGTCCAAGGTTTCGGGAGTTGGGTTTTTGTTTAAGTGTTGGGATCAGTTGTAGGGGTTCGGATGTAGACCTCTGCCAAATAAACGCTTCAATGTAACATTGAGATCCCTAGATACTGTAATCTTGTTCAAGGTATAGGGTGTTCATTAATCAGAGGTCTACATGAAGCTCCTAAACCCCAAGTTACGTAAGCCATAGGCCTGAACTCAAGACTCCACACGGCGTGGTCTTCAGGCCGCATACCCTAAGCCCCAAGCCTCGTATCACCAAAGTCTCTCAAACCGAAGCCCCTGATCCTACCTCCAAGGTTGCCCTTGATTAACTCCCCTGACACAGAAAACTGGAAGACTAAACCCTAAGCCCTAAGACCTTAAAGCAAAACCAGGACTAAGCCCAAAACCCTAAACCCTGAACCCTGAACCCAAACCCTAAACCCTAAACCCCTAAAAACCCTAAACCCTAAACTCTAAACCCCTAAATCCTAAACCCTGCGAGCCCTAAAACCCTATGAACCCTTCCACCCCCAAAAAAATCTCCTCCCGGAGGGTTTCGAATCGCGCCGCCAGCGCTCCATGGCCCTTCAGGAGCCTTTTAGGAATATTAGGGTTTGGGGTTTAGGGGTTTAGGGTTTAGGGTTTAGGGGTTTAGGGTTTAGGGCTTTAGGGGTTTAGGGGTTTAGGGGTTTAGGGTTTAGGGTTTAGGGGTTTAGGGTTTAGGGGTTTAGGGTTTAGGGGTTTAGGGGTTTAGAGTTTAGGGGTTGGGATTAACGTGGAGGTTTCTGAAAATAGGGGACCCTACTATAGTACCCTAAATTCGTAGGATCCTCATTATAAGGACCCCAAAACCTATTTTCGGAAACTCCCACGTAGGAACCTGATTATTTAATTAGGTTCCTACATTATAATAGGGTTTAGGGTTTAGGAATATTAGGGTTTTAGGGGTTTAGGGTTCTAGGGGTTTAGGGTTCTAGGGTTTTGGGGTTTAGTAGGAGTTTAGGGTTTAGGGTCCTGAGGTTTAGGATTATAGAGTTTAGTAGGGGTTTAGGGTTTAAGGATTGTAGGGTTTAGGGTATTAGGTGTTTAGGACTATAGGGTTTAGTAGGGGTTTAGGGTTCAAAGTTTAGGGTCCGGAGGTTTAGGATTATTAGAGTCTAGTAGGGGTTTAGGGTTTAGTAGGGGTTTAGTGTTATAGGGTTTTGGGGTTTAAAATTTAGGGGTTTAGGATTTTATGTTTCAAGGTTTAGGGTTTGGGGTTTAGTGTTATAGGTTTTAGGATTATATGGTTGTAGGGTTTTAGGATTTTAGGTTTTTAGAGTTTCGGAATTCTAGGGTTTTAGGTGTTTAGGGTTTGGCGTCCTGAGGTTTAGGATTGTAGGGTTCTGGGGTTAAGGATTTTGGGTTTTAGGGTTTGGGGTTTAGGGCTTAGGGAGATTTTTTGAAGGGGTTCAGAGGTTTGGGGATTCTGGGGTTTAGGATTTGGGGTTTGGGGGTTTAGGGTTTAGGGGTTTGGGGTTTGGGGGGGTTTGGGGTTCAGGGGTTTGGCGTTTAAAGTTTAGGATTTAGGATTTTAGGGTTTAGGGTCTGGGGTGGTCCGAAAGCTATCGGATTTGGGGGTCCGGGTTCAGGAATTATTGGACTTGGGCTTCAGGGTTTAAGGGTTCCGAGTTTGTGCGCCAAAGTTGTGGCTTTGAGAATCTCGGTGCGTGCCTGTTGGTTTGTGTGTATCTGTGTCCGATAGATTGATCGTGAACTCGAACTACCTGTCTGGGAACCGTTGTACGGCCGAAACCCAAAGACCACACAGGGACATGGACTTTTAGGGCCAAGTCCCGCGACGTCTCAGGTAAAGATGAGCGAGGTCGAGGGAGGTCAGGTTCTTTGCGTCTTTGGGTCGTAAATGTAGATTCTTGTGGGAAATTGCGACAGCATCTCAATCCCTGCACATTTCTGTTTCCCTGAATTCAGAGGAACCGATTTCGTTTTTGGGCCTTTATGGATACTGCACCATCCTTTCCACGGAAGAGCTTTGAATCCCTCCTATTCGCTCAGGGCTGCCTATGGCACTCGAGCTTTCTCCGGAGCCGCAGCGATTCCGAAGTGCAGCTGCGGAAATGTCCTTCCAATTACAGATGAAAGGTCCGATGTGTCGCGGCGTCGCCGAAGTCTTGGAGGATCACGCGGATGGCCATGAGAAGAAGCACGCAAGCAAATCTTGGACAACAGCCGCCAGTCGCAGATCCATCTGGGATGGTAAGCATCATGTGCTTACTGGACATGTCAAAGCAAGTTGCATGTTGAATTTGGTGGGTCGTGGTACTGCCCTGTACATTATGACGACGTGATGCGGTGAAGGCGTTTCTTGTGCGTGCTAATGCCCATCTTGGGGTATTAGATCTCCTGGCCTACTGGTCTTTCGCCACCGGCACATGAGAATCGGTCGAATCAGCAGCCCGAAAAAGCTTGTACCCCCAAGCCTTAGTTCCCAAACCCCAAACCATGTTAATAGTATTATTATTTTAACATCTGGCGCACCGTAGCACCCGAAATCCCACACACGCCCACCACAACCCGAAATCCTGATCCCTGCACCATGCACTTCTATACTATTATTGAAATACCATTATTCAATATATTGTTATTATTGCTACTCAATTATTCTTAATACTATTATTTATTATTATTACTGATATCATTGTTGTTTTTTATTATTATTCGTAAAACCTCGTGTTGTGTACATCTCATCTGCGAGGCACTCGGCCTGGAGCCTCCGAACCTCTTTTTTCGCCGACAACCGGCGGCGGAGGAGCGAATCCAGGGTTTAGGGTTTTGGGGGTTTTGAGGGTTTTTTTTAGGGTTTAGGCTTAGGGTTTAGGGCTTAAGGGTTTAAGGGTTTAGGGTTTTGAGGGTTTTTAGGGTTGTTAGGGTTTAGGCTTATTGGCTGTAGACTCTAAACTTTTCAACCTTTGGGGTTCTTATAAGGTCGTCGATTCTGATTGTTTCAACTTTTATTTCCTTGGCTTTTGGGCCAGTGAGTAGGGCTACGATCATGGGCGCACAGTCATGGGTTTAAGTGTAGAAGTCAGGGTTCAGGGCTCAGGGGCGAGTGGTTTCGGGCTGATGTTGTTTGCTGAGTCTCGGATTGAGGGTTCAGGAACCAATCATAATTGTGGAATAAGCACAGTTTTTGGGATCTCTCGTTTTCAAGGTTCTCAGGTGGCACTGCTGTGTCCTTTGCATGTGTATACATGTAATACATATATATATATATATATATATATATTTGTTATTATTATTATTTTGCTATGTAAATACACGATATTCTGAGAAGAGGTACCCTTGTTGTTGAGACTGAGAGGATGCTTGGGAACTTCGTCGCAGGCCTTAGGTTTTTGGAGTGGGGAATTTCGGCCTGGCAATCATGGCTTTACCTTAACCCTGAAGAACCTACCTGCTTAGGGTTCCTTATTATGATTTCCTTGTAATAGTCCTTAAGAGGTAGGTTCTGCAGGGTTAGGGTATGGCCTACGATCAGCTTTTGCTTGCAGGGTGCTGGGCACCCGCAACAAGAACAGCAGCGACCGCGACGACCGTGAGAGACTTCGAGTGAGTTGGGAGTTTTCGAAAATAGGGGACCCGAATATAGTACCCGAAATAGTAGGGTCCTTATTATAGGTACCACGAATTTTCGGAAACTCACAGTTTTCAACCTGGACATCCTCGTACGCAGCCATCCTGATGTCTCCCTGACTGCGATACGACCCTGTATAGCGCAATGAGCGTTGATACCAAGCCCCAGTTCGAAACCCGAAGGTTTGCACAAGTCCTTAAGCCTATATGACCCAGAATTAAGGTTCCATCATCGCGCATGAAGCTTATGTCAGGATGTCTTGATTGTGTGTAGACGAGATCGCGCTCCTTTGTTTTATACTCGGTTACATTATACAGCGGAGACAGGTAATCAAAGAGTTTTGGGGCTGTGGGCACGCCGTTTTTGACACTAGCAGGCCGTGTCTCCAGACTAGCAACCACATTCAGAGCACCGAATCTGAGTCCGGACGACTTGTTTTGTTGCTGTCTATTGTGTTTTGTAGCTGAGGCTGCTGTTGTTGTTGTTGTTGTTGTTGATGTTGTTGTCGTGGTGCTGGTGGTGGTGGTTGGTGTTGCTGTTGCTGCTGCTGCCGCCACTGTTGTTGTTAGTTCTGCTAGTTGTCGTCGTCGTCGTTGTCGTGCTTTGTTGACTTCGGGCCGGATGTTCAGTGTGCTGCTGTGTTTTATGTTTACTGTTTATTGTTCATGAGGCCTGCTACTCATGTGAGATGCCGGGAGTGTTGGAATTCTGAATAGGGTCTGTAAGTGCCCAAAGCCTGAGACAAGGACACTTCCAGTGTTCCCCATGTTGCAACAGCAAACCTACCCCATAGGTGGTAACTGGTTGCCCTAATGTCTTGGCTCCTGGTCATTTCAATGTTATGTAGCAGAAGTAGAGATCTCACATTTCGTCCCGACCGTCCTTTCGGCCATATTCGGAAGCTAAATCAAGACAACGAGGCCCTGAGAGTGTTATGAGTAGTATTTAGGGGTTTGCGGTTGTTTCCTGTAGGGTACTACAAACCTGAAACAGGGTTCATGGAACCCTGAACCATAACCAAACACGTCCCCGGCAAGCAACAGCCGCAAGCTACATCTCTTTATTCGTCGCGACAACAACGCTTGAAGTACAAGACAAATCTATACATCCCACGGTCTCTCGCGCTCTCTCTCTCTCTCGCTCTCTCTCTCTCTCTCTGTATGCATGCATGCATGCATGGACGGATGTAGTTACGTATGTGCCTACGTGTGTATGTACGCATGCCTGTATGTGCCTGTATGTGCATGTCTATGCATATGTGTATGTATGTATGTACGTATGTGTTTACGTATGTATGTGTATATATACATATATACACATTAATTACGTATATATATATATATATACAAGTCTATGTGTCCGTAAATGTATATGTGTGTACATCTTGAGAAATAAGTATGTAAGTAGAAACATGGAAAATGCCTAGTTAAATCGATTGCTATATAATCTATGAAATACATACACATATATATATAGAGAGAGAGAGAAAGAGAGAGAGAGAGAGAGAGAAGAGGAAACTCAGGCCCCACACCCTCTTCTTCTGTATCTATGTATACACACCTACCTGTGTACACATATGTATACATACACTCACACATGCATATATGTGTTTGTGTGTATGTACACCTGCCCTAAATCTCAAAACCGTATTTGTTTGCAAGTAGGCCCTCGTGGTTTCCGACTCCCCACATCCTGCTATAATTACTTGCGAATTTCCAGTTCAACCCCTATGGGTTCCTTGTAATACCGTGTAATATAACCCGAAGCTCAAATCACATTTTCAGACCGCTACATTATATTGCACCAGTCGACGACCGGGAGAGATCGAAGTGTTTGCCTTTGCGCTTTGCACGTCCCGACAGGTTCCGTCGTCCAACGGGGTTTCCCGGGTTCGGGCGTTTAGGGTTTAAGAGCTCCGGAATAGGAGGAGCCCTCGGATTAAGTTTGTCCGGTTTCGCTTTTAGAGTTTAGGATTTTTGGGATCTGGAGTTCAAAAGTCACAGGACTAAGGCTTTAGGGTTCCAAAGAGTTTAGAACTTAGGGTGCAGGGGTGAAAGGTTTAGGATGTAGAGCTTCGAAGCGAGTGCTCAGAGAGTTCAGGATTAACGAAGGCTTGCAGGGTTCTTTTTTAGAGTTTAGGGCTTACTGTAGGTGGCTTAGGGATGTTCGGTGTGGTAGAATTTTAGAATCTAGGGCTCAGAAGGGTTAGGATAAAGGGCTTTGCTTTTTTAGAGCCGAGGATGAAGGTCACGCCAAGCGTGGGCCAGATTCTTAGTGGGAGCAGAGGCTCTGCCTTAGCTTTCAACCTTCTGGAAGAGTTCATTGTTCGAAACAAACCGGGTTTTGGTAGGGGCTCCTTAAAGGGATTCCTGTAAGGATTCCTTCAATCTTTGACGGCTCGGGTTCCTGGGGCCTGGATGGCTGTACTTTATCCTGATTACCTTGTATTTCATACTGCAGGAACCATGAACTAGCGTATCAAAGAGAAGGTATCACAATATACATGTTGCAGGTGGACTCTGAACACTGCCTCCCTTCGAGAGCAAAGCCCCGTTACTTGGGGCCGATGATACAAGCTTATAGTTCGTTTGTGTGTTTTGCTTGTATGTTGTTCCCTTGAAAGTCTGATGCCTGGGTTCTCTTGGGTTCAAACACAGCATCCGAAACCAGAAGCTAGTGCCCAAACTAAACACCAGACCAAAATAAACCCCAAAATCTAAACCAGAACCCCCGACCCGTCAGACTAATCCGAACCCGCAACCCAGAAGACTGCTATTTGGGGTTTAGGGTTTGGGGCCTGCATACAGGACTTCTAACCCGTCACAGGCCCTCGTAAACCTAAACCTTGAACCCCGAGGTAGCTTGCAGGGGCCGCAATACCCTGAAAGGTCCCTAAACCCTCAAACCCTAAACCCCAAACATAAACCCCTAAAGCCCTAAACCCCAAACCCTAAACCCCAAAACATAAACCCCTAAACCCCAAACCCTGAACCCCAAACCCTAAACCCCAAAACATAAGCCCCCAAACCCTAAGCTCTCAACCCGATTCAAACCCTACAGAGCCTGTGGCCTTCAACCCGATTGGACGACGAGCAATGAGTCATCGACGGGACAGGCCCATTGCCGCACAAGGGCATCGGGATGCTCATGCCCTTTTAGGGATTAGGGTTTAGGGTCCAAAGGACCCAATAATAAGGTACTGGGGTTGAGGATAGTAGTTATGTAGGTTCGTATTTGGGAGTGTATATGCATATTGGCTACTTGGACCCCTGGGGTTAGCCAAAAGAGCCCTTTGGGGTTTAGGTTCCCTTAACCCATCGCGTGACCTACCATGAATCTCCGAATGAGTAGCAATATCTGTGTCTAGTCTAGAGCACAGACGTTTGCACTGTTAAAGTATGAATATTCCGGCAAACCATCTTCTACACATATTATTCAGGCTCGCTACAGCGCGAGCCTGGGACCAGATTTCAGCTCGATGCATGTTGTGTCTGTGTCCCAGGATGCAAGTTGATGACTTGCACTATGCTGCTTAGGATTTTGGGTCCGTGTAGGATGCCTTTGCAAATGATTGAGTCTGATCCGAACTCTATCATTAGGCTGCAGTTAAGACAACACCTGAAACGTCTGAACTGTCTGCCTGGCCAATGCCTGAAAATAGCCCATATATGAACTCAGGGTTCCTTGGTATAAGCATGCTATATTCTACCCCAATCCCTTTTCTAACTATTGAGGCACTTATATTAGGCTGGACGGATCACCGAAATTGTGAAATACTATACCAGCCTCGAAAATGTTGAAGGGTTTTGGGGGGACATCTCGTGTTTAGAGCTCAAGATTTGGAGCCATGAAGCTCGACCCATTGGACGAGAACTTTGCAGCCCTTCTTGACTTTACTTGGTCGGCTAGAGTAGATCCCTACTACATCTCTGATTGGTCTTGGGATCGTAAAGCCATGTACAGTGCGGCTACTGAACATCGTAAGACCCGAAGCTCCACACTCCTAAGTCTGAGAGAGCTGAAAGATATCCGGCCCGAAGCCTTCGAACCTCAAACCCCGCATGTGGGACATGGCTAGCCTTTGAATAAGATGGGCCTGTGCCGTGCTGAACCCAAAATAGGGTTACGCGGCAATCAGTATGCCTGTGGCTGCCATGAATGGTGCCATCCATGTTACAATGTTCTGTGGTTGGGCACGTAGCAAGAGTGATGCAGAGAAGGATGCCGCATTTCCCATTCGTCAAGTATGGCTGGCAATGCTACACCCGAAACGTATGGCCACTTCGTCTGCATCCTGTTGCGCGACCTAAATGCACTTTAACATTCCTTTGTCTTGCGTACGTGTAGTGCAAAGAGGAGGTGACGCAGCTTCTACTGCACTGATTTTTTGCCCTATAGAAGCCCAGCTATAGCTCCTTGGATCCTTAGTGCCCAGAACGCAGTCACCTACTACATGGCAGTGAAAGTGCGCTTCTCAGAATCGCTGCCCGACTGAAAGCAGTAAGATCCTGTGTTGTGTCGCGAAAGACTCAACCCAAAACCCCCCCAAAAGACGGCTTGGGTAGGTTCGGAGAGGCAGGATCATGTCACGAAGCACTCGACTAAGGCAGTGCTCGTGGTCGTTTTTCCTTTGGTGGGGGGTGCGTATTGAACGGCTGGGGCTTATGATAAGCTTCAGCGCTGAGATTAAGTATCGCTGGAGGGCTTCTGCTGCAACGGTGTGAGCACTAAAATCACTACTAAATGCTAGTTCAAAAGAAGAACAGCGCTAATACTTCACAAGAGCCACAATCGCACATACAATCATGAGAACAAGACTGGCGAAGCCATCCCCTTACTGTTGATGGACAAAATCCTGCATTGCCCATTATAAGGAATATACCATAATTCCCATAGTTTAGGGTCCTTAGGGTCATGCAGGATTTTGTCCATCAGCAGTATCACTCCATCCCCAAGCCCTGCACCCGCGGTCGTGTGCGACCCTTCCGGCCCCCTCCAAGCCCAAGTAAACCATACTGTAAAGGTCCAGGGCCTAATTAGGTTAGAGCCAAGGCGGCCTGGTGTCTGGGGTTTAGGGTTTAGGGGGTTGAAGAGGTTTTGGCGACAGCTTGCTGTTTTGGTCACTGGGTATGCTCCACCCACGGCACCCACAGGGTCCATATGTACTAGGTAGCATCCTAAACACTATAAGGCCACCTAACACCGTGGGAGGTTTATTTTGGTCGAGGCCCAACTCCACAAACGTAGTTGGACTCGTGGACCATGTTGGACACCTGGAAGGGTTTAGAGGTTGATCGGATTTGCTTTTGAAGCACATGGGGCGCATGGTGTGTTTTGGTTGAGGCTTTTGGAGCTTCTGTTTAGAGGTTTCAGGTTGTGGTTCAGCCTGTCAGTTCTTGCTTTTGGACAAATCGTTTGACTCCAAGGCAATCGTTTGACTCCAAGGCCTAAACCGGCAGCGGGCGTCGGACGTTCTGTGGAGTTTAGGATTCAGGGCATCGAGTAGTCACTGAGCAGTCGGGACCTAGAGTCTGCAGCAGGCTTGGAAGATTTCTTACGGGGCGCTTGTCGTCTCCAAATCGTGAACCTGAGATCTTACATGTCCTGACCTTAGGGACCAAAAAAGGACATAAGCATAAGCATTTTATGGGGATATCCCTACCTTATTGGGCTTCATTGTAAGGCCTTATTTTTACCTATGTAGTTTTCTTGGGCCCTATGAACTCTGAACTCTGAAACCCCCCAGGCCTGTGGCACCCACCCCACACGAAAGTGCGTGGCCGATGTAGCAGCAGCGGGTTCTGCGTCTTTCTTGGCACAGCGGCACTTCGGGGTATTAGGTGTTGGGATTTGGGGTTTATAGTGTCTTCGGATTTTTGGGGGCAGGGGTAACGGGGTAGATTGGTGATTGCATGGTTGCACCCGACTTCAAATTCGTTGGTTGCTGATGCCTCTTGTGACCCCGACGTGGGGATTGATAGGGCGGGATATTGCCGAGCCATGACGTTGACGCTGCATCGGCTAATTGTGTTTGCATCCGCGACGAGAAGTTTGACAACCTCCTGTGCCTATGGCTTTTGGGCTATCGGCCAAGTTGTCCAGTAGCAGCAGTCCTGCACCATCATCCCTGAATGTCCGCAGAGGCTCTGGCGCGTTTCCTTGTGTAGTACAAGTACACCAGAGATGTTTCTAGTTCTTCCACACCGGTGTTCCTCTTCCGAAAGCATAAGCGCAGACATGAACAGTAGACACTCAACCCCTAAGCCCCCAAAACGGAAACCACGGTCTACTGTAGGCCTCATGCTTACATGCATTGGGGCTTCCCTCGAAGTGAAAGCCAGCTGCCCCGATTCAGGCTTCAGGGTGGCTCAACCGGATCCTCAGGGTGTGACTGCCTCGATGTGGTGGTTGTCCAAGTTGTCAATAGGGTACCCCAAAAGGGACCCTAATTTGACAACTACCCATGCGGGGATTGATAGGGCGGGATAGTGCCATGACGTTGGCACTGCCGGCAGTTGTCGAACGTGGGGCAGCTCTTTGCTGAAGAGCTTAGAGTGAGACGAGAAGTTTGACAACTTCCTATGCCTGTCGCCTTAGGGCTATCGGTCAAGTTGTAACAGAGGAAGCACCAGGTCCTGCACCAGAAGCGGCTCTCGGGTGTTGCTCGGCCTAGTACGTCTCACGGAGATGTCTCTAGTTTGTTCACAACGGGGTTCCTCTTCCGAAACCATAAGAGCAGACATGAATACTAGACTCTAGACTCCGAAGCCCCCCAAAAAGAAAACGCGGTCTAGGCCTCATGCTTATGCGTTTGGGCTTCCCTCGAAGTGAAAGCCAGCTTCTAGGCCTGCGGTTCAGGGTTAGTTTAGCAATCCTGCTTTAGGGTTTTCGGGTTTGGGATCTACGGTTTCAGGGTTCAGGGTTAAGGGCTGGGGGTTTAGGGCAGAGGGTCAAGGCTTCGAGGTCCAAGAGGGAATCCCAGATTCTGCGCCGTTTCATCTGTTCTAGATGCAGATCTGCAGTGTAATAACATTTGGTACCGAGTCCCGGACCCTAAACCTCATAAACCTTAGAGCCCTACACCCTACCCTTATGCATCGGAGCGTGAGCTTCTTGCGTAGGTGCTGAGTCAAGCTCCGTGCTGGCAGACGGCACAGTCTTAACGTCAGGCGTATTTGCCCATGCCCCAAAAGCTGTAGGGTTTCCAGGTATTTGGGGTTTTGTGGGAGGTTTGATAGGGCTCTACGGCCTCGAGTTCCACACACACACACACACAAACACACACACACGCACTCTTAAGTCCCCAACCCCAAAACCCGAACTACCCGAACCGCTAGCTACCCTAAATACCTTAGACTCCAAATACCCTGATTGCCCTAAACCCTGAACTCTAAACCGTCGATACCCTATACTCGGAACTCCCCTATACCCTATAAGTACCTTTGGTGCTGCATACCCTGAATCATCAACCATACCCTGCACTCGTAACTGCCCTGACCCGGAATCCTTCATACTAGAGCCTTGATCCCTCTTGCATAAGACGCTAAGCCCTTCTTCCAGAAATCCTGGCCCGAAAAAGCTGAAGACCCGAAGCCTCTTCATCGACCTAAACCCTGCCCCTAACCCCAAACCCGACGAAACAGCGTCTTATCTTCCCATAAATAGCGCATGAAATACCCCATACACCCCCTTTCAACCCGACACGTTCCCACCGCGGCTGCAGATCTCTCACCTCTCCGAACCTAGGCCCTTACTTTCCCGAAGGCATCGAGGTGTTAATGTAGGAACCTGATTAAGAAACCTTGGGCTTTTATTCGGGTTCCTTATATGAATCCTACTACTTTGGGGGTTATAGGGTTTAGGGTTTCTTAATCAGGTTCCTACATTATAAGGTTTAAGACTTAAAGGGTCTATGTTCCTGAGTAGTACCCTTTAGCGCTTTTTGTTTCAGGGTCCCCTTATTACAACCGAGTAGTCAGAAAAAGGGTACCCTCATTATAAAGGAGCTACTCAGGAACCTGGGGGTTTAAGCGTAGGGTTCAGGGTTCGGGCGCTAGCCCGGGAGCTAGATTCTTGAATATCGTTCTTGCCTTGGTCGCCTCTTCATCTGAACTTGTCACTATCGGATCTTAATTGTGGCTTCAACTCGGTTATCCACCCATAAAGGTGTTACACTCCAGAGCCCAGGCAGAACCTGAGGTGCGACAAGAGCCCCAGCAGACCAGGGCATTGAGTATGAGTCGCTTTGCATGGCGCCAGACCCACATGTGTGGATGGAAAAGCAGTTGAGACATGAGCGCCCCAGGCATCTAAAAGAGCCCTAAACCCTAAACCCTAAACCCGAAAAGAGCTCAAAGAGCTTGAATCCTAAACTCTGAACTCCCAAGCTCTGAGATCCGAATTTCCGAATCTTTAAACCCCAAATCTCGAACCCTAAACCGTGGGTGTTTGGGTGAGTGCGATCTGGAGGCCCCTTTTGCTGGTTATTGAGGCTCCTGTACGACGGTTTATGGCTTGGGGGGAACAGTAATGCCAAGAAGCCAAACAGAAACAAACAAAAACTTGCACATCATTAGGATGCAAAACTTGGGGTTTAGGGATTCAGGGAATTAGGGCTTCCAGACATTGCAGTCTTCTTGGTGCATATCCTACACACTCATAAATTACTCCCCCCCCCCCCCCCAAATCGCAGAGCTCAGGTCCTCAGCCACCGGATGTCACTTCACGTCGCAGCGTCCCAGGAGGGTGACGGGTCGTCCATGTTTTCCTCTTTGGAGGTTTAGGCGTTGCCTAGACCCCCCAACTACCCTTTATTGTAGCCCCTAATTACCTCTTAATGAGAAAGCCCCAAAGCCGCCAAACCCCAAAGCCGAAACCCTAAACACGAAACCCTAGAACCCCAACGCCGCCAAACCCTAAAACCGAAACCCTGAACGTAGGACTGGAGCTTGGTACCAATGATGAAGCCACCACCGGAATTTCAGGACCACCTGGTGTTCGGCGCATTTTTGTCTAAAGGAGCCTGGCGGTTTAGGGCTTAGGGGCCTGAAGTAGGACGATGGCCGGTAAGCACTCTAACGGGTATGCTCTTGGAGATTACTCCTTAGGGTATCTTTTGAAGAGTCGGTTCAGGGTGGATTCGTGGCGATCCAGGAAAGGAGTTGGATAGATACAGCCACCAGATCTCAATGATAACAATAGTAATGTTCATAATAGTAATCATCGTTTTGTATCATTTAATTAGTAGGAAAGATAACGATACTAATTGTAATATGGACTGCCGTATCCCCCTTGAGCCCTGCCTGGACGCCACAATTACGTAGACAATTATTGTATCTACGTGTCGAAACCCACACTTTATAGTGAACCCCAGAAAGTTGGAACATGGGTTTAGGACGATTAGTGCTGGGATTTCCTTTACTTTACCTTAAGGGAATGAGGATAATGATGTTCCAACTTTCTGGCTTCTGCTGTATATCAGTAAGAGAGCATCGGGACCTGGACTGGATTCGGAGGATAAGCTTAGGGATCCTTCGGGTGGAGGGGGTAGAGGAGGAGAGTTTTGGGCTTGGGGGGTTAAGGACTTCCTTGTGCCTTCAAAATGCACCGGTCCTTGGATTCGGGTAGCTTTAGCGGCTTTGGGCATTTTGATTGGGGGGCTCTGTTTGTAAAGATGTTCTGCGGGCGTTCAGGATTCAGGGGATCTGGGGTTGCGAGTGATCGTAGAATGGGGTTTAAGGATCAGGGTTTGTAGGTTTTGAAGGGTCCAGGCCGCTAAGAAGGGGGTCTGGAGCGCAATGTTGTGGTTATTGGCTTTGTGTCCTTTTGTTGTTTTTTCAATCTCGACCCCAAACCCGAGCCCGAAAAAAAGCGCTGGCCCTGAACCATACCCTAAGCCCCAGAACGCAAGGCCGGGATAGACGACTCTGGACGATTCCGGGTGTTGCCATGTACTAGTGCCATAGCAGGTAAACTCTGAACCGTACATCTTTTTGAATACCTAATTCCTGCAGCTTGCACCCTTAACCTTCAGCCCTGAATCTTGAATCCAAACTGCTTGACAACTGCAACCGACAAACCCACCCCCGAAACCGAAAGCTTTGCGAAGGCAATACCTGCGTCCTGACTCTGAGTTTCAGGACCCTAAGGCCATAAAGCCAAAATCCCAAATCACCAAAGCTACACACCAAGCCCCCAACCCAAAAATCTTAAGCTCTACACGCCGAAACCCTAAACTTCAAGCTCTAAACCCCTGAGCCCGAAGCCCTTAGCCTCACACCCTAAACCCCCCTACCCTTAACTCAGGCCTTAAACCCTCCACCCAAATCCTTGTCTTCGTCCCTAGCCCCTGAAACCGCAAACTTGAGAGGAAGCCGGTGCCTCCGGGCCAGTCGGCTGCGGAAGGAAGGGTTTTAGGGTTCAGGGTTCAGGATTTATAGGGCTTCTAGGGATTAAGGTTTCGGGTTTAGGGCTTAGGGCTTGTAGACCTTCTATGAAGGTCTAGGGCTTATAGGGCTTTTAGGGATTAAGGTTTAGGGCTTTTTGGGATTCAGGGTTTAGGGCTTACAGGGCGTCTATGAAGGTTTGGGGCTTTGGGCTTCTAGGGATTCAGGTTTAGGGCTTAGGGCGGGCGACGAGGAAGGTTTAGGGCATACAGGGCCTTTGGGGGATTCGTCGGATGTTGGGGCTTCTTGGGATGCGGATTTAGGGTTTCGGGCTTCCAGGGACTAGGACGACTAGGATTCGGGCTTTAGATGGTTTAAGAGGGTTTTAGGATTCTTTTCTGGAGCGGCTGGAGACCGAAGTGGAAAACATAGGCTTCTATGATTTACGGCTCAGGGTTTGGGGAATTTGGGTGTGGGGGTTTCGGGGAGAGGCGGATAAAGGTTCGGAGGGTCAGAGATTAGGGCTTGGGGTTTGGGGCTTATAGGAACTAAGGCTGGGGGTTTCGGGATTTAGGGTTTGGGCTTTGGGATTGGGGTTTAGGGCCGGTTTAGGGTGTTCGGGCTTGGCCGGATTCAACGGGTACAATGCATCATAGGAGTTTGATTATATACTATCCCCAAAACTATACCCCCAAAACCCTACCCATTGGCCCCGTAGTAGTTCCTTTTGGGGTTCATATATGTAGAATCCAAAAAGGTAATCCCAAAAAGGAACTACTCTGGGGCCTATGGGTAGTCCAATCATTAAGGCCCCTATATTCGCCAAATCCGAGGTTGGAAGTCGCGCAGTACACTGCCTACTACGCCTTCCTCACCCACCGGCGCCTTCCCTTTAAGTCCAGCCGACGAGATTCGCGTAGCTATTTCGGCTGCGACTTTAGCATGGCATTATATGGGAGTTTCCGAAAATAGGGGACCCTAATATAGTACCCTAAATAGTAGGATCCTTATTAGAAGGACCCCCAGATAAGGTACCCCTAATTTTCGGAAACCCCCATATAATGCTAGGGCCAATGTCAGGGACCCTCACCCCCGGCCCTGGACCCCTATTGCCCTAAGCACTCAACCCTTCTTACGGTAAGGTAAGGTACCCTAAACCCTTAACCCTTAACCCTTAACCCTTAAACCCTAAACCCTTAAACCCTAAACCCTTAAACCCTAAACCCTTAAACCCTAAACCCTTAAACCCTAAACCCCAGGGAGGCTCCTGCAGTTGGTGCTCTCCAGGCTCCTCTGACGGATCTTCAACAGCCACTAGATCCCAGATTCAATGACTTCAGCAATCTCGTCTTATTCCCTAGAACTTAGGGTTTAGGAAGTTCAGGGCTTAGGGTAGTTGTGTTGTGTATTTTCTTACCCATATTTGTTTCGTCTTTGCCCACGTCGGCTTCCCATTCCTGCGTCTTGTGTTTCCACATTGACATGGGGACACATGGAGGCATTGGTCCAAATACCCAGTCTGGCATGTTGGCTTAAAGGCGGGGAAGGAGGAAGGGCGGTACAGAAGCTGAAGCACAGACACTAAAGCCGGAAACAGTGTCTGGAAGAACCATATCAGGTTGAGAAAACAAGAGCTTTCCTTGTTCACTGCTCGCTCGTCATGAGGATAGCCCCCCCGCCGTCCTGACTAGTCACAAGAAACCCTAACCCGTAGACCCTAAGCTTTGAACCCATTCTAGTAACCGAGACAAGCCAAAAAGAAAGTCCTGTGGCACCCAAGAGCGTATTTGGGATCCGAAAGCCCCAAGAAGGGAAGATACCCTAATATAGTCTGACATAGTCTGTGAGGGGTAGGATCCTCAGTTCGGCAGCCTAAACCCGAATGTTACCCAGAGGGTCCATATACACTACTATTATGGAATTAGGTCCCCAAAACCATAATGGGGATGGTCGTTTAGGGCCTAATTCCATAATAGTAGTGTCTATGGACCCTCTGGGTTATATTGTCTGATCTAGTCTGCAAAGCCATGATCCTCATAGTCTCGGGCCCCCAGAAGTGCCAGGCACCTGCGGCCGATGATGCCTGTCATCTGCTTCGCCTGGGGAACTCGGGCCCGTGATTCTCTGCGCATGGCCCAGTTTCCCTGGGTTCTTCTTAAGGAATTCAATTTATTTAAGTTACCAGAACAAGGATCTATAGTAAATAGTGGTGTCCTTTCTATGGCAACTTAAATTAAATCCTTTAACAAGAGCCCAGTTTCCGTAATCATGAGAGCCCAAGCAGACTCAAACGTCTTGAAAGTATGGTCGTTATTTTCGACCCCACAGCCCGGCTATCCAGGTTATTTGACCTTCAGGTGTCGGAGATTGTGCAAGGGGGTTCGGAGGTTGTCGAATTCTGGTTTTCCGTTTGTGGCTTTTGGGATTGGGGTACAGAGTTGTTTAGGTTCTGCCTGCTGCGGCCTATGCCCAGCAGGGCACCTGCAACCCTAATCACCGGGAACGCATAGATACCCTAAACCCTAAACCCGAAACCCTAAGCCCTAAACCCTAAACCCTAAACCCGAAATCCTAAACCCTAAACCCTCCAAGTCCTGTAAAATTTCTTGCGAGCCTTCTAAACCCTAAGGCCTGCGAGCCTGAGGATCCCGATCATACGGTTCCGATTAGGGTTTAGGGTTTAGGGTTTAGGGAACAGTCACTATTATTATAGTATCTTGCTAGCCCCCCCTACAGCGCCACTGTAATGCAGCCCGAAGCCCTGCTCCAAACAATACAGTTTTGCATGTCGAGATCCTAATGCGCTATGAGTTACCCTACACCCTAGACCCTAAACCCCAAACTCCTGAACTCCTGCATCCTAAACCCTAAACCCGCTAAACCCCTTAACCCCATAACCCCTAGACCTGGAACCGCAGGAGCCTGAAAAGCCCACACCCAAAGATCGGAATATGGCAGCGAATAATTATGTCATTCAATGTTACTTGTACTAGGAACAGTACAAAAAAACACAGCCTCCAACCCGGAAACACAAGAACCACAATATTTTCACATAAGCTTTACAGATCCGGTTCACAGAAGGTTCACCAAATCATCACGGAAACATAATATGTTAATTGATTTCAACCTGTTGCCAGCGGCTCAGGACTAGAACTATATGATCATGGTCTAATATGGTTTGATATAACCCAATACCCCATTCCAGTGAGCCAAGCCCGATATTACGTAGAAAGCTAGGGCTACCTACCCAAACCATAGTTAACAGTTTCTCTTAAACCAACCCTGCCCAAGGAGGAGAAAGAAACATCTTAGAGATCCTAGACCCTAAATTTCTTAAATCTGAAACATCGCAGAGCCGACCGAGGCTCGCTTTGCCATACCTGCTTGAACCAGGCGAGTGGGGAGCTCAGCCTTTCACTTCAACTTGTTTGTCAGGGTTTTGGGGTCTTTCGGAGCGGTTTGGGGTGCTGCGTTTAGGGTTTTGTGCATCTACCTGGACCCCAAAAGTACGTAGAATAATGGCCTTTTATAGGTTTTGGGCCATCATTTTACCTACTTTTGGGGGTCTGGGTAGACATTAAATTTCGAGTTCAAGGTTCAGGAGCTCACGGGTTTGGGAGATGGCTTATCTGTTGGTCTGCTACTTTCTGAAATCCGCCAGGGGTCGTGGCTTACAGTTTGATTTGGTGATGTTCTGTGGTTGTGGTTCACAGCTCATACTACACCTCGGAGGTCTTTATCAAATTCTACACGTGGACTTCTAGTCAGGTCCTTCAAAATCGCACGTTACAGCAGGTGGTAGTCTAAGGTAGAATGCTGAAGGCTCTTGGTGAGCACGACCCCTTCAAGGACAACGCAGATGTACCGGCGGTGTATACAGGTTGTAGTTCCACGTTTCCGATGCCATGAAGTTCACACGTTCGATGGGTGTCGCGAGAGTGACTCACTGAGTGTGGAACGCCACGACGGCATCGCCTGGCGATACTGGTACTTCGTGCAGCCACTGGCTGCCCAAGTTTTGGAGAACATGGTTCGCTCAACGTGGGACAGCCCAGTGAGGCCGGCTCCTCAATCCAAGGATCCAAGCAGGATCCCAACTTGAAAAATACGCCAGGGGCCAGAGTCTACAGACTCGTGACCACGGGCACCCTGGAAGACGGGCACAAAAGGGCGGAGGAAACAGGGTTGGTCCCCTGGCAGCTGATCCAACGTCCGGAGGTCAGCCAGCGAGGAGAAGGGGTGGCGAAGTCTACCCCGGTGCGTGCAATTACAGGATCATGGACAGGCTCGCTTCATGCATCCTCTCCAGACAGGGCCTGCACCGAAGGATGTCTTGACATTTGCAGTGCATATCGCTGGAGGGTGATCACCGCCCGAAATGCCGTGTCATTAGAATACGGCACCTAATATTTAGGGTACCCCAAAAAGGGGGCCATAATTTTGACAACTACCCACATGTTGAAAGCTCGAGCCCGAACTCCCACCCCCGCGGTTTCGGAAAGCCCTTGAGCTTCAACCCCTCTTCGATTCCCAAATCTTAAAAGCGTGAACTTAACCCGTAAACACCAAAAAATCAAGGTTCATTACTTGCCAGCATGGACCCTTAGGCATGTTGTTTTGACCTTCAGCTGCCGCAAGCAGTGACTACCTGGACCCCATGAAGCTACACCCAACATCCCAAACCTAGACCCGTGTACCCAAGACCCGAGACCCCAACCCCTGTCGCCATGTCCCCCCTACACCTTGACCCCGACCCTTAGGTGTAGGTACTGTACCTCATGCCCGTCGCTTCCGCTATTTTGAGGTTCTCCTCTACCTCGGGACCTCCCAGGCGCTTGTTTATATAGCAATTGTGAGCTCTCCGTGGTGTTTAGGGAGGGCTGGGTCGTTGGGGAGTGGGGAAACAGGGAATTCTTGTGGGAAATTCTGATGGGACCGAGGCGAGTCATAAAGGCCCCTAAACTAGCATGATTGATTCATTTCTGGGTCTGAGATCTGGCCAAGATGACGGGTTCAGGCTGAATTTCTGAATGGTTGCTCGGGAAGATAGCTCAGTTGAGATGTCTAGCTTAGAGTTTAGCATTTTTTTAATGAATATAGAAGGGCTGGGGGCAGGTGCTGCCATTCCTGGGCCGACCAGATTGTCTTCTATCTAGTTATTCAAATAAGCGTCTACCACAGAGACTGCTAGTAATGGTACTAATCCCCCTGGTAGCCGCTATATACTTGAACTATAGTCTAGCCCTGACTGCTGGGCCAGCTCTGATATTTGTCCGAGTCTTCGGAAGTTGACACACACGAAGTATCAGAAAACTGGGTTCCTTCTTTGGGGGGATCTCATTACAAGCATCCTGATGTTTAGGGTTGTATGTGAGGGTCACACTTTTCTTACACTAGAATGAGACAAATTAGCAACCTGAAAGTCGCAAAGCCTAGAGCCTAAGCTCACTACCACCATGTCCGCCCCCCAAGAAAGATCAGTTTGCATGAGCCATCATCGGATTATAAGGATGATAAGGGCTTAGGCGTTAGGGTTTTAGGGTTAAGGAGTTTCAGGTTCAGGGTAATGCGGGTTCAGGCTTTGCGGTGTTGGGGGGTTTCGGCTTAGGGTTTACGGTCTCTTGGGGTTTAGAGGTTTAGGGTTCAGGGTGCATCCGACGATCAGGGTCAGCAACCGCGTTGGGACATTCGCCGATGTCGCCCGCGACTACCTCTCCGACATCCAACTTGTAGCCGTGCTCTGAGATCCTGGGGTTAAGTAGGCAGAAGATTCGCTGAAGCCACGACTTGACATTCAAGCCTTCTGCTGAACAGATGAATGGGTTCAGGGCTTGGGGTTTTGGGGATCAGTGCTTGGGACTAGGGTGTGGGGGTTTCCGGGAGCAGATGGACTCCCAAAGTGCATCAGAAACTCCAAACAACTTCCATCGCAAGAGCTCTCACGCCTCCGGTCAAAGACCGAAAGACCTGTGCAAGTCTGAACTCTTCAATGACCCACTCCGTGATGTAAACAAGAAACATCAGAACCCAAGCATGAAGCACATGTTGCTCCTGACAGGTTTCATTCATTCACATATACAAGTGTGTACAGTAGGGTTTTGGGGCCCATCATACTATAACTATAATATGGAGCCCCCAAAATAGTATTGGTAATTATTTAGGGCCCCTATATATTATACCAGTCTTTTAAGCACACATGAAACTGCAGCCTACTGATCTGGGTATAGTTTTGTCTCGCCTCGACTTGAGGACAGCGTCAAGTTCGATGAGTCCACGGGCCGCGCCTGGTTCCTGCCGCTCTGGCAGAGATTTCGGGACCTCGGTGGATGAGCGAATGCACATGTTTGAAAAGGCTTGCGTGGATATCGCGCACGTATAGGTGTGCATGTGTGTATCTGTGTTTGTGTTTATCTGTCTGGCCGTTGAAGGCAGGCAACTACATGGGTAGATGGATACATGGAAACATAGATAGACAGATGGATACTTTCTTAGATAGGTAGAGAGGCAGATATGTAATAAGATAGATAGACACATAGATGGCTAGATAGATAGATAGATAGGTAGATAGATAGACAATTAGATATAGATAGAAAGATAGAAAATGGATAGTTAGGTAGGTAGATAGACAGGTCGAAGCATCGATAGATCGAAAGATCGAGTAGATCAGATGGGTACATAGCTAGATAGGTAGATATTTAGATATGCGAGAGAGAGGTAAACACACTTTTGTTAGTTGTTTACAAAATTTGTATGCGTTGGCTTAAACGTCTTACATATACACATATAGATACTTACGTCTGTATGCATGCATGTAGGTAGGTAGGTATCTGTGTTTATTGGTCAGCTTGTTGTTGTTCGTTGGTACTGCTATTCTCGTCGCCATCACGGTTTAGGGTTTAGGGTTTACCCTAAACCCTAAACCCTAAACCCTAAACGGTTCAGCATGCTATCACACCAGAACCTCTCACTGACTCCTAGAACTTCTCACAGACTCCTAGAGGATCCCTATGTCACATAGAAGAAGTGTGATGATACAGCAACATGCACTCCAATTTTCCTTCGAAGCAGAAGAATACTAGACTATTCTGGCTGGGCCTTTAGATTTTGTATTGGGCCTGTTGAATTCTGACTCCTTCCAATGACGCTTGCACACCTCTCCATCGATCCCCGGATCCGCAGGCTGTACAATTCCGTTATGAGCAACACCAAAGAGGCTTGCGGATTCCTTCGATATGAGCGGCTTAGGGTTTAGCATTCAAAAATTGATCTTCGAAGCTATGCCAGCCATGCCCCAAACGATTTAAACCCATCCTACCCCCTGAACCCGCATACCCCCTAAGTTAAGTCCAAAGGCCAAAGCCCTAAATCCTGCAGCATTCACGGGTCCCGTGGGTGTCTCGAAACCTCAGGCTCAAATATTGGAGCTTTGAAAAACAAGGATAGGGGGGATACATCATGACACATGTATGTGGGCACTACAGAACTACAAGGGGTAGTGAACCCGAAAGCCTTGAACGAGTAGTATTCCCGTAAGCTCTTTATAGGTTTGGGGGCAGAGCCTAGGGCCTTTTTGGGGTGGTTAGAGCCTGATGGGTCGGGTTTAGGGCAGCGGTGTTTCGGGTCTTGGGTTTGGGCTTTAGGGTCTTGGGTCCAGATGGGTGGTGGAGCTATGAGGCTCCTGTCGTAAAATTTGGTAATATCTGCGATCGTGGACTTGCATCAAGCTGGCTATGATGACGACGATTGCAAGGGCTGATGAGGGCGGTGATGAAGTCTAAGCAGGAGACGATGACGATGACGTGGAAGGCGCACTGCACTGGTGATGACCATTCCCTGGTTGTAGTCGTAGCTTCAGAATGGGCCAGCACGGGGCATGTTGAGAACGAAACCCTAATCAAGAGGTACCAGAAAGTCATGGTCAACAATAGTCTCACCCTATGTGCCCAACACTGGGCAGGCAGGCTGGAAAAAGGTACGTCAGCATAGATTAAAAAAACCTTCAGGCATCATCATATCTATATATATATATATATATCGATCTATGATTACTATGATTTTTTGTAAATATAGACATCTTGAAGCTATCCTCAATGGCAGCCCATAGCTCGCGAACGTTTTACGTTTTGCCACACCTTTGCCAGCTCTGTGTGTTGTTCCTTGTTCATGGTGTTTTCCTATCTCCCTCACGTCATGTTTCTTTTCGCTTCGTTGCACATACAGTTAACACATTCATACAAGTACAGACAGTCGTACACGTGTAATTCTGCACATATATATATATATATGTATTTATTTACAGAGACAGAGAGAGACGGTATATGTGTGTATTTGCAGATACAACATATGTGAGTATGTGTATATATCTATATATATATATATGTATATGTATATACACACGTACTCGCACATACATGTGTACTGGTTCATGCGTATGCGACAGGGATGGGTGATTCTCCTTGACGCCACGCGCGGATTGCAGGCAGGGCGCTGAGATGCTAAACCCTCCTTGAAACCTTTATGTTGTACCAGTACAGCGAATCCCAGAAAATTGGAACATGGGTTTAGGATGAATAGTGCTGAGATCCCCTAATGTTCCAACTTTCTGGCTTCCACTGCAGTACTCGCAACCTACACCCTAAGTACCAGCCCCACAGGATTTCGAATTGAGGGCTTCGCATGGTTGGGTTTGGATACGTTTAGACTTGGCTATATATGCGCAATGACTCAAAGTTAAACAAGGACTTGGGAAATCTTCTATAAGAAGGGTACAAGACTAACTATGAACTAGCCACTTACTATAGGTGTAGACCAGACTCTGGGATCCTTGTTCAAGACCATGGGGGGGTTTTGGGGTTTGGGGTTCTGGGTCCAAAGGGTCTTTAGGGTCTGCGAAGTCGAACCAATCTGTTCATGTCAAGCGTTTCTTTGGCGAGGTTTGGCTTCAGCTCTTACCGAGAGCATTCGGAGCCTGCATGCTTGAACCGATTTATATTTGCTGGGGGAACCCATCACGTTCTGGCATCATTGAGGGCTGCCTCGTATTGCAACTCGTTGAACATGTTCAATTACACAAGCCCCTTTGTCGGCTATCTGCACTACGGAAACCGAAATCATTCAAATCTTGAGCCGCTCATTCTGAACCCGGAGACGCGATGCAACTCAATGTGAAGCCTGAGCGCGAGGTGGAAAGTATAGCTGCAAGCTAGGTCTAGGGCTCAGGACTTAGGCAGAAGTAACCCAAAATCAAGAATCCACTTTGCAAGGAGCCCCTCCCCACTGGTAGATGGTTGCCGGACGTAGCTTCGTGCCTACGACTACAGGCCTTGCAACCGAATCCTGCATCTGCCCGCTTGATGCAACAACCCCTGAAGCCCGAGATCCCAAGGACACAAGCCTGATGCCCCTTAATAAGCCTTAAAACCCTACCCTAAACCCCTAAACCCCTAAGCCCCAAACCAAAGCCTAGAGCTAAGAAGCCCCGGGCTGCAAAGCCTAAGTTTCAATATTCGGAAGTCTGGCCCACCATCGTGGCTTCCGACTATGAAGGTGGAAAAGAGCCCTCTGATCCGAAAACTGAAGTCTTGCAGACCCAAAGCTCTGACTTTCGATTCTTGTTGGGTTTGGGGTTTACGGTTTACGGTTTACGCTTTTAGAGGTGAGAGGGTTTAGGGACACACAGTGACTCTGTAGAGATTGCTGAGGCAGTCTCGTCGCCCCTCTCTGTGGCCGAGCTGCGCCGCTGCGCTCTGTAGTTCTGTGTATTATCTAGGGCAGCCGACGGGTTCAGGTTTAGGATATGACCTCGAGGCCCAAGTCGTTCTTCTAGTTAGTGGCTTGTCCGAACAGATAAACCACCTCCGTGGATCTCACCACAGGCCTACCAGCCGACAGATGGAGGGGGATCGTCGTCTTACGTGCAGCGAAGAACGAGTTGAGAATGAACTTATTCAGGCACATGAACTTCCAGGTTTTCCAAGCTCCTCACAATGCAGCTGGAGTCCAAGAACATCGATACGGGAGTTCCAGAACAGACAGATATCCGAAACAGCTAAAACCACAACATGTCGAGATTGCTGCCTAAGCCCTCAATGTTAATAAACCCTAATCCTTCTGAATTGAGGGGTAGTCTCATAGTTTAAGGGTGTAGCCTTGAGAATAGCTTATTGAATATTCAGACAAGCCTAGGCCATATAGCCCCTATACCTGAAACTCCACGGCTCTTACAAAAATCCGGGCTGCCAGAAATCTTGGCGCCTTTGTCCATGGATATGGGCTTTCTCGACGCAAGCTGCTGGATCGTACAAGGTTTAGGGTTTTCAGGTTAAGTTATGGTTTACGTATTTCCCCGCGACTACCTGGTACCTTGGCCCAAATACTTACCCGCTGTTCAGGCCTGTACCTCCGGTATGTCTGTCTTGGGTGGGTTTAGATACCGTTGGGGGTCTAACTTTACCGCTGAGGGTTCCAGAGATATATCCTTAAGGAGGTTGGGTTTAGGGTTTTGGGATTTCTGAGAAATAGGGCTTTATGGCATTTCTTTTGAAGAGCCGTGATTGCTGATTACCGTATTCCTGTCTGGGTTACGGTCAGGGATTCCAGATTTTCCTGTTTAGGGATTTTGCCTAATGGTTCGGGTTAAGAGTACTTCGCACAAGGCCTGTTGTTGAGGGCTTGGGGTTTAGGAGTAGGGTTTACAGTTTGGGGTTTAGCAATGCTGCGAGGCATCGGTGGGACAGAAAGAGCATTTCTGACTCTTGACATTATAGAAAATGCGTACATCCAACTGTTCCGCTTTACATCCACGGAACTTGAATAGCCGTTTCGTCTATGTGCCGGGCACTCTGGTCTGGGGAGTGCCGTATCTGGCTTAGTTAGGGCTACACAATACAACAGAGCCACAACACATGCAGGGGATCTGTGCTGTAGGAAGACTTAGGAAGCCCCCTTGCGCTAAACCTGCGATTGCTCGGTTGCAGCTTCCGGGAGTGAGATTGCATCAAGTCACATGTAGGCTGCATGCGCCTGCAGGCTCTATGAAGGTCAGGAGGGGACGGATTACGGTCAAGAGTTTTGTAACAAAACCACATGCTCCCTCCAGTAATGGTGACTTCTGGTCTCGCAAGTAAAGGCAGCCCACATGCCTGAATCCTGAAGTGATCCATCCAGTCCTGCAGTCGTTTGCTTGCAGACAGCCCAAAAAAGATGTCTTGAACAGCGCGTTCCGACGCCGAAATGGCGTCAGACTGACTACAGAATCCAGCTTTCGGGGCTCAGGCATGCAGATACAGACGGTGTTGGAATGCAGCGCAAGAGACGTGCGATTTCTGGATTTTGGTTAGGTCCACGGTTAGGTTTAGGTATGTATAATTATCATCTCCACAGACACCCGAGGTTCTTGTTTTGAGTACGGTATTTAGACCCGAGAGTTTCTTGTTTGCGTCCCTAGACCAATTGTGGAGTTCTTGTGAACTGCATGATGCCTGCACCCAGTTGGTCATAGTGTTTTCAATCGAGCGCCTGCACTGAAATGGTGCAGGACGTAGGAGGTAAGCCGACAAGGGCTGAAACGTGAGCACCTCATCCAAGCGCCAGGTGTTGCATCGTGGGAGACCATCATCCCCTGACACCGCAAGCCCTAAAGCCCCTCAATAGCCTTGAAGCCTGTTAAGAAAGAGTATGTGCTAGACGTCCCTAGAAAATCCGGGGGTCTGCCCACACCAATGCTCCCGTGGCTCGGACCCCGACCCACTAAGCAGCAACGAAGAGCTTCAAGCCTATAGGAGCTTCTCTCCGTCTCCCCAGAGCCCCCAGTACCCCGTACATCAGAGTATTCCTTGACTGTAGGGTTTATGGGATTACCTTACAGGATTCTAAATATGAATCCCCAAAAGCAACTACTATGGAGCCTTAGGGTATACTACAAACTTACGGAAGAATCCTTACTTGATGAGTTTCTGAACATCTCTCCTTTCAGCCTACCATGGCCCGAGCCAAAGCTAGCTCTCTGCGAAAGGAAAAAAGCATAGCAGGGTTGCGGGCTCAGGGTTTTGGGGTTTATGGGTTTAGAGTGTAGGGTCTAGGGTATAGGGTTTAGGGTGTTTTAAGGTGTATGGCTTTAGGGTGGAGGGTTCCTGGGTTTAGGGCTTCTTGGGTTTGGGGTTCAGGGCTTAGGGCCTTATAATAGTTCCCTGGAGATGGATTGTGTTTTGGGGCTTCAGGTAAACCCTAAATCCTGATCTGTGAATTAACGCCTGAGCCTTAAAGCACGACAGGGGCCCTGCATAACCTACTTTGAATCTACTTTGTTTGGTGCAAGTACAGGACACATCAAGACTACCAGGGTCTGAGTGGTTGTGGCTAGTGGCTTTGTGGGTTTCGCTTTGGGTTTCCGGGTTGAGGGCGCTAGTGGACTATGCCGATGGCTTCGATTTGTTTTGCGTTCCCGGGGTACAAGCCTAGCTTTGTGTGCGCTTTCTACATGCCTCCTGAAACAGCACACCTATAGACCTGCACTGCAGCAAGATCTTTGTAAGAGATCAGGGAAGCTATGTTCAATGGTCGATTTACATCCCGATCCTGGGTTCAGGGTTTCTTTGGTCCCTAAGCCCTAAACCCTGTTCTTCAGGGTTATCGGGTTTACAGGCGGGTTTGGGCCTAAGTGGTCCTCGGGTTCTGATTGCGCTTCCGACGACTCGCGTGCTCGGCAGCCACGAGTGTGAGCTTCAGATAAAAGGCAAGACAAGTGCGTATGTATAATGTGTATATACATAATTATCTGTATATACATATATATATATATATATATATATATACACACATTCTTTAACATACATACACATTTATATATAACTGCGAACTCAAGCAAACCACTCCAAATTGGTCGGAAGCCTTGATGCGTTCCACTATACAACTCAGCAGCCGCCAACCCAAGCAATTGAAGGGCTCCACCCGATACCCTGACCCCTCAACCCAAAAGCCCTATCTCACCCAAAGCAAACTAGCCTGAACCAACGTAGATGCATGAAACATGTCGTAGCAACAGTACTGTTAACATACCTTAAACCCTAAACCCTAGAACCAATATACCTTAAACCTAAACCCTAGAAACAATTTACCTTCTCCCCTAAACCCTATAGAACCCTATTCCAGTTGTTAAGGCCGAAAGGCCCCCCATATTCGGATCTGCGGCCATGTGGTTGCGCTCCCTAGCGCCGACGAAGATTACGCCCGGCAGTCTTTTTGAGCCGGGGATCGCAGGCCCGTTATTGCTTTGTGGCTGTCTTGGGGTTGATATATGGCTGCATAAGAGCGATTTCGGGGGTCGGTTGCAGGTGCATTGGGGCTCCGAAAGTCTGGGCTTCGGGGCGATTGGGTTTAGGGTTCAGGGTTCAGCAGGTTCAGGGCTTTAGGGTTCCTGACGCAGTTCCAGTATATGGTGCAAAGCCTGAAGGCCTTGAAGGTGTTCATGGGACGACACGGAATGGTAGTGTAGGCTTTCGCGGAGCGGTTTCAAAAAGACACCAGGACCGTGTGTTTATTTTTATTTTCACACCATCTAGCGGCTTAGGGTTTCGTTCGTCAACAGGCTGAAGCTTTCCTTTAACACAGAGCCTGCCGCGCGCGTCGGCATAGACAACACCATGCACCCTATATACGTGGAATCATAGCAATGTCGCAGCAGGCGATGAATGAAGGGGCCTGTTCCATTTCTGGTCAGTTTGGTGAACCGAGGGATGCAGCATCGAAGGGAAATCAAGCACCGCTGTCAGATTTCGAGGACCCAGGAGTTGCCAGGCGGCGCGACTACATTGGCCGCATCATTAGCCATGGCAAAAATTGGTTGGGGTACGCAAGCTGTAAAGATCGCATGGGATTATGTATGCCTACGAGAGAGTGGATGGGAAAGAAGCAGTCCGCCGTCTCGGAAAAGCCACTGCAGGGACAGCTGGAGGCCTTGTGATTAGTCAAGGCGTGGCAATGGTCGCTGCTCAAGCTGCCAAATCAGTCCATCCTGTGGGCAACTTCGTGTGCACAGTGGTGGGGAACATGGTCGGAAGCTGGCTTGCAGAGAAGTTCATGGAATGGTTGTCATGGGTTTTCGCAGAAGACCCTATGGAAGGCTACAGACGGGCATGTGAAGAGCTAAGAGTCCGAGATTCAGCACATCGCAGAGACATCAAGAGAGCATATGCAAATTTTCATCCAGACAAGGGCAGCGGTTTGACAAACGAAGAGTTTGAGAGGAAGACGATCGCCTTCGAGATCATCAGAGCAACAAGAAATCGCATGAACACGTGGGACGACGAGGATGACTGAACGTGCCTGTGTCCTTTGTGGCAGAACCTTTGGTCCAAAAGCGGCCTTTTCCCATATTAGCAACGATGCCGGTCGGTAGAGGCGTGGATGCCTTCTAGATTATGCCCCCTATCTGTTCTGCAAGGGTGCATGCACCCTGTATTTGCCCCAGCTATGCTTTGGGTGAGGGTAACTTTGAGTCTAGGGCAGCTTTGACTAGCAATGTACCTCTGCATGGTTAGACCCGTTGGCAAAGCAGGGGTGCGGCAGGCCGCGAGTCGCGCTTGACAGCCACGAACCGAAGCTGTACCCGCACATCATGCAAAACAGACTTGAGTCCAGCAGCACTGCATCGCGCTTGTTGCTTGTTCAGGCTCAGTTGCCAACAAACAAGTTTCCCTCTCGAGTGTACCTTCGGACTAAGATTCCGCTCTTCCAGTTTTTCCGCTAATTTTTGTTCGGCTTCATCGTCGATCACTGGGTGCGTTGAGCCCATCCTGTTCTGCCAGACATGCGGTTAAAATGCACTACGCAGTACAAGTCCACCAGGACAGTGTGCTTCACAGCGTTCATAATCCTCTCCAACTCCAGATCCCACCTAGAAGAAGTCCTCCTCACGGTTTGACATCTTCAAAAAGGGGGCTAGAGTTTTCGGTCTGCCGCTGCTCGTCATGCCGGTGGAGGTTGGCATTGAACAACCACACCCTGAATCGAGCCTTGCGCTGTATTGCTGGCGTTGATCCACGCTAGGGCCGTGAAGGTTCCTGTACGATGCTGCAGTTTTATAGCTATCTATACTAGCCCTAAACCCATAAACCCTAAACCGCTATGCTATACAGTGCCCAGATCCTAAGTCCTAACCCTGGGCATTCAGCATCTTCAGCCCTTAGTCCCAGGTATCATACTATAACAGGGCCAGGGACTCTCTAAACTAGAGCCTATGCTGACCCCCACTTTGTGGCTGGAAGTTTGGGGCTTCAGTGCCCAAGGCCATCGCTGCATAAATCAGTGCACCTGTGCGGTTGATTGGCCAGGTCCTCTTGATAGCCTGCTCCCGGCACTACTGAAAGATCCTGGGCAACTTTGTGGCAAGACAGACTGGTGAAGATTGCGTTCCGCAGGTTGTCTTGGGTTGTAGCCCGGGCCTGAAAAGGAGAGCCAGCTTCGGACCCCTCTGAGTGCCTTATCAAGGCATGTATAGCTGCATATACATACATACATACATACATATATATATATATACATATATATATATATATATATAGGGTTTCGGATCGAGTCTCGTGAGGTGCGAGATATAGCCGTGAACCCCAGTGCCACTCGCACGCCTCGGTGCCGTCATAGTGCTGCATCGCAAAGCGACCCGTAGGTCCCCTACTTGGCACAGAGCAGCCAGGAAGCGACGTTCCAAGGCCAGAAAAAGGCTGCATACCGCCCGCTCCAAGGGGCAGACACCTGCTGCCAAGGACCTCGAGAGGCTACAGAGCCACCATTCCCAACCTGTCTACCGAGAAGCACAAGTTCCTATGGGAAAGAGAGGACAGCAATCATGGGAAGACACGGCAAGGTATGCCTCCTGGGCTGCCTCTTCGCAGTCCAGTGCTTGGTCCGGATGGCCGGCCAAAGGCAAGGGCAAGCAATGGGCCGAGTGGAAGGACGACTATCACTACCGGGCCAAAGACAGCCGCGACTTCCCCTCTTATGCTGCCATGCCGATCTTGGGCAAGGAGGGTGGTGTGCCCCACAGTGCTGTGGAGCCAGGCTCGGAGCAAAAGCTCCATCCAGGAGCCAGCCTGGCGCGCGAGGTGCAGCGCCTGGTCAATGGAGTCCGGAAATCGGAGACGAGATATCGCAAGGCGGAAGAAGAGCTTGCTGCGGAGAAGGCCCGTTGGCACAAGTTCATGGACAAGATGAAGAAGAACTTCATCCAGGAGCGCAGCAAGTACAGAGCCAGCTTGGGCAAGCTCGAGAAGGAGATGACCGACCAGCAAGTGGCTCAGGAAGCAGCTGTCCAAGACTTGCAGAAGTTCCTCCTGCAGCCGGTAGCCTCTCCTCAGGCGGATGCGGCCACGGAGGAGGCCAATGCAGAGTGGGAAGAGCTTATGAAGGCCACCCCGGAGGAAGACTCTGGGCTATCGGGACAGCTTGCGGAAGCGCTTGGTGGCCGAGGAGCGCTCCCCCCACAATGCCGAGCACAGATGTTGGGCATTTTGGCAGCCCACGCCAGCTCGACGCGCCTAGATGCGGCCGTGACTCCTCCGCGACGTACCTCGAGATTGCCGCCATCCACGCCGCCTGCGGTCAACCCCTCGACCAGAGTGGCCAAGGATACGCACCGAGCTGCTCCGCTACCAATGCAAGGTGCCTCGCCCCCGCCGGCGGTCTCCGATCCCTATGTGACTTCCCACCGCCTTGCCGTCTCCGTCATCGCTCCGAGCCAGATCCCGCCCGCGCTCAACCTGCCCCAGGACCCCGGTCAAGATGGCAGGCAAAGCTCCCTCGACGCGAAGCTGGACAGCACTTCCTTGGCGGACAAGCTCGAGCAGCGAAGGGCAATGGCCGTCGACATCACCTCGGACGACGAGGAAGAAGACCTCCTTGCAGACTTGGAGAGCGAGGTCGCGCAGAGTAGCAGGATGTTCGGAGACATCCCTTTATGAACAAGGAGCCGGGCTTTTTCGGTGTGTCCCGCCTCCCCCCAGCCGGTGTTGCTGGGCTAATCCTATCCGGCACTACCTGCAGGAGACAGGCAGTGCACACGTGTACCTCTCAAGCTGTCCTGACGCAACCTCCCAGGCAGCAGCCACTACGACCAGGTCCGCATGACGTCGATCCTGGACAACCTCGCCAACAGCCATGGTTTGACATCCTTGATGTCCAGGTGTATGTTGGCATTTTCCTCTACGAGCTTTTGGAGAGGGCAATTTCGCGGCACTCCTTCCCGCTTCCGGGTGCCGAACTTTGCTTTATACTTTTGGTTGCGGAACTCTGTGCCTTGCTCGTACATGTGCGCTGGCACCGACCACTAGCATCAGGCCGCCACAAGCCTCGCCCGCCTTCTTGGGCGTGCGTCCTGCTGGGGTTCTCGACGATGCTGCATCAACAGCAGCCCCCGCCCGCAGCGGGGCACACACTGGTGCTATCGGACTGGGCGTCCCGGCACAGTCCTCGCTGGAGCTATGGCAGTCTGGGCAACTCACGCTTGGAGAGCAGCTTGCCGCCGCTATGCAAAGACATGCCCTCAGCCCGCCATTGTCCAGCGGTGGCCTGGATCCTTCACAGGTCCACCCTGATGGCCCGCCTGTCTTCGATAGGCAGGCCCGGGCGCCGATCCCGGACGAGATCGCCGAGCCGCCCTTTGACCTGCCTGAGTTTGACAACGAACCGGAGGTGACCACGCACGTCTCCTTCCTCATCTTTGCTCCGTTTTTCGAGACGGAGACCGTCGACATCGCCATGGCGTTCCCGCTTCAGATTGACCGCACCCTCGAATTTGTCAAGGAATCGGTTCACCTGTTTGACAAACCTTGGCTCTCAGAGATGCTGTTCACCCAACCGCAGCTCTACGACGAATGTGGCAGCATTCTGAGGATCCCTGAGTGGGTGCTGTCTTCTGGCAAGTATGTCATACTCATTGACGCCTTTCATGTTGGCAAGGGCACCTTTGCGGTCTACCACCAGGGCCCGGTGACGCGGGCAAGTGTTCTATGCATGATAGAGGTCGCCCTGGACTACCCGGCTGACGTCTTTGCCTTCGGCGCACTCGCCCCGCTGTCGGACGCTTTCCCGGTTCAGCCCCGGCAGGCAGGCCTCATACGGGTTCTCCCCAGAGGCGAGGTCGTATATTGGCCGGCGGACATTCAGTTGCGGTGTACCGACCCGGACCTTTGGGATCCACGAGTTGACCACCGCCCTCACCTGGGAGGGAAACACATAGCCTTCCAGACCGAGTAAATGCAGTCTCTACACCAAGTCCGCCGAGACCAGCTCCGCACACCACTTCAGGTTGCCTGTGAGGCCTTTGAGGTTACGGCTGATAACATATGGCTCCGCTCCCCTACAGACAGGCCTGTTGGGCTTTGTTGGAAGGGGCAACGCGTCCACTCCTTTGTTGCGGTCGCGGAGGAGGCCCGTCACCCGAAGGTCCATACCAGGATCATCCTCCTCGACTTGCGGGGCATTGGCGTGTGGCCACAATGGGTCGCGGTCCGCGGTCCGCGGTTTTGCCCGGGAGACTATCTCTCGAAGATCTTCAGATAGAGGTTGTCGACAACTTCTCGCTTGTCGTCCTTGGTGGTGTTCGAACTCGAGATCCAAGCATACTTACGGTTACGGACGGGGACCTCCTTGAAGTCATTCTCCGCAAGACTGATCAGCTGTCGCCCTCATCCTCTGGCAGCCCCGGACCCTCTCTAGGTTCGGATGATGCAGACGGTGACGGCCAGCCTGATTCGGCAGACTTCTCGAGTGGCAGCACACCGCCTGGCGCAGGACCCCACGGTCCCCCTCCCCCGGAGCCGGTGAATAGACCTCGCAGCCGCAGCCCATATGGGCGCACTTGGACGCCAGCCGATGATGGGACCTCACCGTCTACGCCTATCAGCATCTTCGAAGCGCTCCCGGCCCCAGTCTTCGACCTCACAGCCAACCGCCTGCCCTTCCCACACAGTGAGGAAAATACCCGACGCCTCCTCTGCCAATGGCCAACCTCATGGATGCAGTATGACATCGCTTCGGTCAAGCTGAAGGAGACTACCCGACAGGCCCTCCAGCAAGCCCCCACGTGGCAGCAGCTCTTCAGCCAATGCCAGCAAGGGGAACCCGTCAGCTTCAGGCTGTTTACTGATGGTTCTGCTGACAGCAGCCCCAAAAGCAGTGGCTACTGTGTCGTCATTCTGATTCAGGTTGGCGCTTTGGTTTCTTTCTGCTGTTGGCTTTTGGAACGTTTACATATTTGTTTGGCTTTGTGTTTTGAGCTTTGTTGTCGGAAGGGTGCTCTTCTTTGCTGCAGGGTTTTGTGGGAATACATTAGGCGTTGAGTTGGCGCTTTGGGTTAGGGTTTAGGGTAGNTGTGTTTTGAGCTTTGTTGTCGGAAGGGTGCTCTTCTTTGCTGCAGGGTTTTGTGGGAATACATTAGGCGTTGAGTTGGCGCTTTGGGTTAGGGTTTAGGGTAGTGGGCTCAGAAACCAGTCGCCGAAGTGGAGCAAGGGAGCATTTGTACTGATACTAGCGCCTTCTTTTGCGACTGCTACTCGCTACTGCTGTCGCTGCCGCTGCTGCTGCTGCTACTACAGACTGCCACTGCTCCAACTACTGCTACTGCTACTGCTACTGCTACACTTGGGGAGGCCCTCGACGGCAATGTTGCTTCCGTCTGGCCGTCCTCCCAGAATGCGGCTCTTCGCGCGGAGCAGATTGCCCTGACGGCCGCAGTGCTCTGGGCCATCCAGTTCGCCCCGATGCTTCGGGCTGCACAGTGCCACCTGCACTTCGATTGCGTTGCAGCGGGCTGGTCTGCGAACGGCGACTGGAAAGCTCCGGACGAGATTAGTGAAAAGCTTCACCACATTGAGTTGTTCTCCAGGGACCTCATTGCCGGGGGCATACGTTTTCACCATGTTCGTGCACATGCGGATGACCCATGGGACGAGCTCGCCGATGTGCTCGCCAAAGCAGTTTCGAGACGACAGCTGCAACTGTGCGCCCCTCCAGCAGAGCTCTGCCAGGTATACCTTTCAACCGATTGGACATGGCTTGCTACGGAACTACAAGCTCGCCTACATGGAGTCCTCCCGGTCAGACATGGCGAACTGGCTTGGGCCTCCTCTACATGCTACAGTTCCCTCAGCCCACTTACTGCGGAGCAGCTGGTGCCAACGACGTGGAAGACCTGGGGAGCAACACCCTGGCCTGCGTCATTTGCAGTGTCTGTTGCCACCCTCAATACACAAGGCACGGCGGGCAAATTCAAGTACTTCGAGGAGCAGCTGCTTGCCATGCACAACAACATCCTCTTCCTGCAGGAGCACAAGGGCCAGGCACAATTCTGCCTGTCGAAGGCCTACATGCGACTCCACACCGAGTGTAAGAAACATTGGGGTGTTGGCATTTGGCTCAGCCGACGACATGGCACCATCACCCTCGACTCTAAGCCGAGATTCACAGACGAGTCGGACCTTGCGATCAAGTATGAGTCCGAAAGGCTTCTGGTCGTTGAGGTCAACCTCGGCGGACAAAAACTCCTCCTGGCATCGGCGCACATGGCTGGAGAATGGAAAGGATGTGGCGCCCGAGCGCGCCTGTGGAGACCAAAGTTTGACCTTGGAAAGCTACGGTCCCCCGAGGGAAAGGCCTTGGTTGCTCAGGAACTTGAGAAGTACATCCCCCCTGCGTGGGATACCCATCCTGACCGACATTGCCAACATCTCCAGGAGTACCTCCAGGGCATCCTTTGCCAGCACTTCAAGATGCCTGCAAATGCTCCGAAAACTGCTTTTATGCCTGACAAGGTCTGGCAGTGGCGGAGTCAGAAGCTTCAACTGCGGGCGCGCACTAGGCCCAGGAGACAGTCCTGGCAAGAAATGCGCAACGCAGCCTTCCGCGCCTGGAGACGCGGAGAACCCGTCGAGATTGGTGCCAGGTTGGTGAAGGCCCACATGCTGCACGGCATCATTTCTGCGGCCATCAAATTCATCACCTACAAGATGAAGCTCGAGATTCGCCGAGCCAAGGATGCCTATCTGCGTCAGGCTGCGGCCGGCCCAGAACCCCAAACAGCCGCAAACCACATGCTTCGCAACCTCAAGGCCGCGGGCCTTGGCAAGAAGGCCCTCCGCCCGATCAGCCGCCAACTCCCAATGCTGCTCGATGAATCACAGGTCCCCGTCACTACGCGCGAGGACCGCGACAAGCTTTGGCTTTCGCACTTCGGCAAGCAAGAGTGTGGAGAAACTATTCTAACGGAGGACTTCGTTCGGGACCCTCACCCACCGGTCTGCCAGGACGCGGACATTGAGTGGTCCTTTGACATGCTGCCGTCGATGACTGAGTTGGAAAACATGTTCCGACGAGCTCCACATAACAAGGCCGCAGGCCTTGACGCCATCCCTGGCGAAATGCTAAAGGCCTCACCGAGTCATCTTGCCAAGGCGGTTCAGGCATTGATGCTCAAGGCTGTTATGACCATTCGACAACCGCTACAGTGGCGAGGGGGGGTCCTCTACTCCGCATGGAAACGAAGTGGTGATCGGTCCCACGCGGACTCGCACCGTTCATTATTCGTTTCCAACCTTCTCGCGAAGTCCCTGCACCGACTCATGAAGGATAAAGTAGCGGCTACCTTGGAAGCCACCTTGCACCCGCTTCACCTCGGCTCCCGACGTGGAGCCCCGGTCACATTCCCGGCAATGTACATCTTGGCCCACCAGCGTGACACACTCGCCAAGGGCGAGTCCTCGGGCATCCTGTTTCTCGATACTAAAGCTGCCTATTATCGAGTTGCCAGAGAAGTTGCGGTTGGCCGGATTGTAGATGACGAGACCGTTGCCAAAGTCTTCCAGCACTTCCAGCTCGACCCGCAAGAAATTCATGAGCTCTTAGAGGTTATTAAGGGAGGCGGAGTCATGGGCGATGTCTCGATGCCCACTGCGGCCCGGCATGCAGCGAAGGACTACCACCACAGAGCATGGTTTGCCTCCAGCTATAGTGACGGCACTAAGATCTGTCTCACGAGAGCAGGCAGCCGGCCAGGAGAAAGTTGGGCCGACTGTGTCTTTGCCTTTGTCTACAGCAAGGTGCTGTACCATGTTGCGGAGCTCGTCCGAGCCGAGGGCTTGATTGACGCGACCGACCATGACCCCTCTGCTGGCGTCTTCGGCCGAGGCACTGAGGGCGAACCAATACATGCGGTCGATGGCACCTGGGCGGACGACTCGGCCTTTCCGCTGCGGGACCGTCAACCTGAAGTCTTCTTGACAAAGCGGTCCGTCTGACCTCCATTGTTCTGACGCGATGTCAAGAGCTTGGAATGCAGCCAAACCTCAAAAAGGGCAAAACGTCCCTGCTGCTTCGCCTCCAGGGCAAAGGATCTCAAAAAGCTAAGCGCCGTTTCTTCCCGGCGGGCAAGCCCCTCCTTTGGATTCCAGACCTGCAGGTCTCGATTGCAACAGAAGCGGTCTACACACACCTCGGTGGTGTGCTGGACCACCGCGGTACCATGCTGCCCGAGGTCAAGCGACGTCTCGCTGTCGCTGCTGCAGCCTATGAAGAGGGCAAGGTGCTACTTTTTGCCAACAAGACCATCGCCCTGGCCGCAAGGGTCTCCGTCTTTGAAGCAGCAGTCAGGCCCACCTTCTTCAACATCGCTCTATGGCTTCCCTCGGGGCCAGCGTGGACCCAACTTGAAGAGGGCTATACGAGGCTCTTACGGCGACTGTTGGCGATGCAATTTCGGGGTGATGGCCTCTTCAGTTTGCCGGGACCAATGGTCTACATCCTCACCAACAGCCTCCCCCTGCACCTCGTTGCTATGAAGGCCCGTCTTAGCTTCTTGTGCTCCCTCGCACAAGCTGGACCTCCAGAGCTGTGGGCGGCCCTCCAACAAGAGCAGACATGGCTCCACCAGGTACGGCAGGACCTTGCCAATGTGGTAGCTGCACAGCCTGGTGACTGGCCCCAACTCTCGGAGGCCTACTGGCCCCAGTGGCGGCAAGTACTGCGGCTTTCGGCGCCCTGGTTCAAGAAGCAGGTAAACAAGTGCCTGATCAAGGACTTCGCGCAGTTCTCTGACCAGCAAAGGCAGCTTCTGGCCCTGTGGAGTCTTTATCGGGAGGTTTGTGGACTACTGCCAAGGGCAGATGTGCGGACACCATGTTGGTACTGCCGCTTATGCGGCCTATGGTTTCCCCGTAAGGCCGCCCTGGGCGTCCACATGTTCAAGGTGCATCATCGACGTGCTGCCTACCGACGTGGAGCGACAGGGACCATTTGCCGCGCATGTGGCAAAAACTTTTGGGCTGATAACAGGTTGGCCATTCGCCTACGCAGCAGCAGGAAATGTGTCCTGGCCCTGCGGCGCTGGGGTGTAGAAACCGACCAGCTACAAGCTGGGATAGGAAGCAAGCGGTGGAAGCAAAGAAATGTCGAGCAATACACTCTGTCGCTACCCGTCCAGGTCCAGCCAGGCCTACCTGATGTGGAGGAGGAAAGATGGGACCCACTTATGCTCGAGGCCCACGCCGCCCTCTGCGATGTACTCCTTGCGAAGAATCTCCCGAGTGACTTCGTGCAGATCCAGAAGCTCATCCTCGACGCTGTCAACCAGTTCCCGTTGTACGATGACGAGGCCGTCATGATCTTCGACTACCTCCTTGGCGAGATCCAGGAGGTAAAGAGTGACTGCCTGGCCGAGTTCTGGAGCCTCGCACAATTTGCTCACATTGTGTCGGCTCTGGAGGGCTTCCGTGCGAGCCCCAGCCCCCCGCCGCCGGAACCAGCTGCCGCCGACGGTCATCTCACCTTCAAGCACTTCGTTGAGAAAGCTGACTCCCTGGATTGGGGGTCCCTCTTTGCTGAAGCAACCGTCAACTACGTGACCAAGAAGAGTCTCATCTTCGTCCCGATCAGTGACCTGGAAGCGCGTGGAAACTGACTGGGGATGAGCTCGTGAACGCAGCCGTGGCTGACCTCTCGGGTTGCTTAGTTCCGGAAGCTTTGCGAAAGGCGTGGACGCAGGCCCTCAAAGGAGAGCCGGTACAGGTCCTAGCTTCGCCCCACTTCTGGACGTTGAAAGCCTCCAGGCCATTCCTGCCATTTGGAGGCTGCCCAATCTGCACCTCTTAATTAAGCTGCGAACAAACCCCTGAAAGCTGTCAAAGTCAAAAAAATATACATATATATATATATATATACGTGCATATATATATATATGTATATATGTACACATACAGATAATTATTTTAGATACATACGTATAAGCATATTTATAGACTCTGAGTGGATGTGCAGGTTCCTAGCATCATCATCAAATTCCCTAGATCCCAGAACTTGTTCGAACCATCTTGAACTGTACCATCTGGATGGCTGGAGGCCGATTCTGTGAATAGTTTGCTTGCAGAACATGATGATTGCAATGGTTTCGTGACAGAGCCGGGTACATGTTCGGAAGATATGAGGACGACCCATAGGGAGGATAGTTGTGAGTACGATGAACAGTCAAACAGGTTAAGAGCCGTGCGCTGAAAACGAGGACAAGACTGCCCTAAACCCTACGCATCTTGCTTTAGAGCGTCTAAGCCCACTTAAGCCCTCAACACCAAACTCTGAACCGGAATCCTGTTTAAAACCCAGGAATCAAGAATGCGACTCCAAAGCTGAAAGACCCTGAATCTATGTTTCTCGGGTACAAAGGTTAGGGTTTAGGGCTTAGGTCCTGGGGTTTAGGGTTTAGGCGTTTGGAGTTTAGGGTACCTGTTGGGGTCCCATTCTCGTGTTTTTGTTTTGATCGGGTACCAAATTGAAATGCACCAGACAAAGAAAGCCTACAGTGGCACTGGATAGGTTATCTAGGATGTAAGGATGTATTTATAGGGTATGGGGTTGCGGGCCCAGTCATGTAGAACAGTCAGTTGGGCAGCAGATGGCGCATACCCTAGAACAGCTGATCGGTAGCTGGTCGAGCCGGCTGCTATTATGGAGGCCTTAATATTAATTACCTACACTATTTGGGGGCTCCTGATTTTTACTATAGTATAATATACACCAAAAACGATCTGGCTCCGAAAAGCTACATCCGTATGATAGCCCTTGTAGTAGCCGTTGAAGGGACCCCTATTCTACTTCTTACGGCTCCCAATACCAGACTATCCTTATAACCCTTATATTGTAGTAACCCTTGAAGGGCCCTATAGTACTCTGACCCTTAAGGGCCCCCTATATTGTCTTCAAACCAAAGCGCGCTCGCCCAGGATTTTCGGTCTCCCGAGCCTGAAGCGGCCAAAGCCTCTGTCGGAGGCGGGAGGGTCTTAATACTTAGAATAGGGTTCCTTTAAAGGGTTCCTATGAAGGGCATCTATGGTACGGTTCTATAGTGTAGGGGACTTAAGAATTAGAATAGGATTTCATAGAGTTCCTTTACAGGGGTTACTCCAAGGGATCTACCTGGAGGGTGGTCTGAATCAGGTATCCAGACTGATACACCTCAGTTTGCACCTCCTTCTTTTTAGCTGAACTCTAAACCCTTCACTGTATAAGGCCTAAGCCGTACAAGCCTATCATGCCCAAGACTAAAAGCGTTGGTGGTGTGAGTTGGGCTCGCGACTCTGTCTCTTTCTTGAGTGTATGGGCTGAAGAATCCAGGTTTGAGGCTGAGTGTAGGATTCAAGGTGGATATGTGCTGAGGGTTGAGGGATTTACACACAGCTGCACCACATGACGGTATGTCCGCTTCTCGTTGCTATGATTGTGCTCGATTTGTCTAGGTACCGAAGGCCGCAAAACCAAAGTATGCCCTAAGCCCTTCACTGCTGAATGCTAAACCTTACTTTTACAGTAGAACGTACTTGGCGGGAGGTATAAAGGCGTCATGTGGAGTTTGGATGTCCCGAGATCACACCGTGAAAGCCGTCCTCACTCATAGCTACATCCACAAACTTGCGATGTGCAGCAGACCTTCACATCTTGCTCTGAAAGAATACGTTGTAATTCGCTTCTCCAGCATGTCAGCAGCGCCACTACTACTAGTATTTCCTGTCCCTGATGATTTTTGCCGTCACTGTCGCTATCAAAAACGCTAAGCAGTGTCGATATCTCGATGCTGGTGCAATTCCCACTTGCCTTCAATGTACTCTGTCCTCACTCTCACTCTTGCCGATTCCTATGTCGGTGTACGCATGCATGTGCACGTGTACGTATAGTGTGCACGTTTTATGTGCGAAGCTTTAATTAAATGCAATGCACCACACATACATACATACATACATACATATATACATACATACATGCACACATACATACTTACATACGTGCATACATACATGCATGCATACATACATACAAATAAACACACGCACATATATATATACACATGTACAAAACGGGACACTATATGTATGCGTGCATTCGCGTGTGTGTGTGTGGGTGTGTGGGTGTGAGGGTGTGAGGGTGTGAGGGTGTGAGGGTGTGAGGGTGTGGGTGGGGGTGTGGGTGGGGGTGGGGGTGTGTGTGTGTGTGCATGTGTATGTGTGTGTGTGTGTTCGCGTTTGTTTAGTTGAGTAACTACTCGCAGGTGTTTGTGTGTGTAGTGAGTGTAGTGGTATGTATATGTATAGGCGTACATATGCATTCGTGTGCTCATATGTATTCGCTTCCTTTTTTATCTTACTTAGGCCTCGACCACTGTCCTACAACTTCCAGGAGACGCCACGAAAACGGCGGAGATGTTTGACGATTCCTTATCCCACCTTTGAGGCACGCTCTGTCACTCTGAGGTTCTTGCGAAGGATCCTTTCGGTGTAGATTCAACATAAATACAATAATTACCACATAATTTGGTATCCTTCGGAAGGCTTTTGACCGTCAGGAGCGTTGCAAACGGGAATTACATGACAACGTTGTTTGTTTGTGAGGTGCAGCGGTGTTGCCATTGTCATGGCGGGTTTCCACATTTCCAGGCCCATGCTAAAAAGGGCTTTGTCAGCCGGACATTCTTCCTAATTGATTGTTCTTTGAGTTGGGATCGTTGGCAAAGACATGTCGGCTTCTAAAGTGGGATTGCTTGTGAAGGGAAGAGTTTTTTCGAATCTGCTTCGTGCTAGGTCTCTAGGGCATTGGAGCAATATTTGTCCGTCTTCGTCCAGAGTTGGGTGCATTGCCACTTGTCGTCTTTGTTTTCTTTGGGGATCGGGTTAGCAGGAATCCATGATATTGCATTCGCTTCACTACATGTGGCTCTGGGGCCACTTCAAAAACAGTCGTAAACTCTGAGCCCCAATAGAGTTAGCAACGACCATTTCCATTTTCTGACCATGCACACCCCCCTAGGCCACCTGAAGACCCAAACCATAACAACCTATGCCTCAACTCTCAACTCACCAGAATCCCAACCCCAATACCCACATGATGAAAACCATACTATGGAACCATGCCCCACCCCATAGAAAATAGCGGTTAAAGGCTAGAACCTGTCCGCTGCGTTTTTGCTTTTTCGCGGAAAAGCAACCTTTCATCGAGATTTTGACAGCGAATGTTGCAGACAAGCAAGTAACAACTAGTGGTTATTCCAGCGCCGATTTGCGAACATGGCGCTGCCGGCAGAACCTGCAGCGAAACTGGCGAAGTTGGATGGCAAGCGTTTGTCCGATGAGTTGACGGACGCAAAATTGGACTATCAGCAGACCTGTGAAGAGTTGGACAGGGCATATGCAGCGGATTCACGGGATGAAGGTCGCATTCAATTCCTCACTACTAAAATGCAGAATGCGCACAGCCGGATTCTGGCAATCTTGACTGCGAAGTCAGAGCAGTCCGAGGCACTGAGGGATTTTAGCAGCAAATTCACCATTCAGGCCTTGTAGGTTCTCCCCTACTCTGTACCCTCTGGCTAGGGAACTTTCAGCCATTCACGCAAGATGTTTGGGGGCCTGCTAAGTTCCGATCTGCGGTATGTTGGGAGCTGGTTTTCAAGTGTCTTCTGGTTGGTCTGTTGGGGGCTTCTGGATTGGGTCTTCGGGTGGCTTTAAGGGAATGCCTGAATGCTGCTTTGCTTAAGGTACAACAAATCTAAAATCTTGAATCCTGGTACCCGGGGAAGGCCCCAGCCATGAATGAACTCTCTTGTCCTCAAAGCAAGAGGAGAAGCGCAAGCGGATGGAGAGGGAATGTCGGGGCTGTCTCAGAGCTTTGGTCCTGTCCGTCGGTGCACAGCCATGGGGTATTTTCCGACATGTGAGTGCAAGAGGCTACAGTAGAATTAGAGTAGAAGTCTGCGATTTTGGACCAGAGCTTGTGCTTGTGACTGCAGTGCTTATGAGTTTCGCGCGAGGTGCAAGATGCGGTGCGAGGGTGTGAGGCCGAGTCCGTTGTGAAGCGCCCAGTGGCTCGCTCAAAATCTCTTTGATTGGTTTGGATTTGTGTGTTCTCTTGCTTATGGCTTGTCCTGGACCCTGTCCCAAAGTTGCACGCTGCATCTTCTCTTTTGATTTGCCAGCCCCTTTCCACAGGACATTTGGGAGATGACCCGGGATACAGTGCTTGCAGCCACCATGCACGTTGGACTGATGCAGCGCTATGACGCCGATGAGTATTCAGCTGTCATGGCCAGCAGTGGAAGAGGATCTGACAAAGTTCATCCAAGAGTTAAAGTTCGTGTCAAGGCAACATTCCAAGGAAAATGCTGTTTCTGTGGCACCCGACAAGGTTTATCAGTCGCGCACATCATCAACAAACCCGGCTCTTACAGGAAAGGATTCCACCGCCCCGTCGATATCAACAGCCCACAGAACTACTTGTATCTTTGTGGGCATCTGGGCAAGAGAGGCACGTGCCACGATGCTTTCGACAGCGGTACCCTTTGCTTAGTGCCGGGTGTGCTCAACCAGCCGTGGCGGTTGCTGAACTTTGACAAGGAGTGGCGAAGGAGATGCAACGAGCAGTCCCATGTTTCTAGCCCAAGTTTCAACTTCGAAGGGAGCGAGCTTTACCGGCGGGGACTGGCTACACGCCTTCGCTGGACCCTGATTAAAAATTCGAACAAGATTCCGAAGGAACAGGTGCAGATTTGGATGGACACTGCAGACGCAATCGCTTGCCTCAGCCGATCCGCAAGCGAAATCCGTGATGTTTCTAGCCTGAAGACGTCGCCCGAAAAGCCTGAACGCCCAAATCGGGCTGCGAAATGGGCTCGGAATCAGCAGCCATGCCAGGAAAGGATCAACGCAGCTGCTCCTGCGCATGCCTTTGGAAACACAGCTGCTCCTAGGAATGCAGCAAAGACTGCGCTCTTGGTTTGGCTATGGCTATCAGCCATGTTGCAGCTGGCTCGCAGTTTAGCGTACAGGGTTTAGAGTAGAGCTTGGCTTCAGGGATCATCCCCAAGGCATCTCCAGTGCCTTTTGCCAGAAACCTTTTAGGGTTGAGGGTGAAGGCTTTAGGCCAGATGCTAGGCTAGAAGTTATAGGTAGGAATCTGCGGCAAGCCCTAAACTTTACCCAGTGCTCACAACCTGCGCGGCTTCTAAAATCCTGATCTCAGGTCTGCGCTGATCAGGGACGTTCTGGTGGGGCCATTTGTGGCAGTGGAGATGGCATCCAGGACAGGCGAATTGCTACACCCCTGCATGCAGATGGCTTGGGCGTGGCATCCAGGACAGGCGAGTTGCTACACCACTGCATGCAGATGGCTTGGGCGGTGGCGTCCAGGATAGGCGAGTTGCTGCATCACTGCAGGCAGATGCCTTGGGCAGGCTCTCCGAAAGCTACAAGTGCTTGCGAAAAGCCCAAGAAAGTTTCACGCAAACCGAAAGGACGCCGGCGAGGTTAGACAAACACTGCTTTGGTGTGGAGCGACGGGTGTCCTCACGCTGCAGGGTCTGGGGTTCAAGAGGTTTGTTGGCCAAAAGAGCTACACATTAACACCTTGACCCTATGCCCGAAGCCTAAACCTGAACCCCAAGCCCGTTCAGTGCTTACCTTAGGAACTTCAGATGCCCAAATCAAAAGCCAAAGGCTTCAATGTTCAGGGTTAAGGGCAATATGTAATCCGTCCATTGAATGTTTGTTTTCCCCTTCCTTTCGTCCGCGTCAACCCTGCAACATGTCTTTGAATGCGCGGATAGCACTTTCGCTGAAGTTTGGGAGCGCTCTCGTTCTGTGGTGCCGAAGGATTGGGGTTTGGAGGTGAGGCCCCAGGGTTGAAGCCCACTGGTGCAGATAAACCCTTGAGTAATATTGGATTGAAAAGCCACGTGCCGCGCTGTACATTTCAAACACATTCTTAGCCGAAGAGCTGAATCACGCAAAAAGTCTCAAACATGTTTGCAAAACCTTTTGAAACAACTCAACATATACACTAGAAGTAAAGCCCAAAGTTTGCAACGGGAAGGGTTTGGGAGTATTCAAAAACATAGGCAAAAACACAAAGAAGCAAATAACACACAGAGAACCAACCAAAAGTAAGTGACCAAATCAAGCCTTTAACAACTCAAAACGCAAATACTGCCTATTATTGCCCTCAACTCTGTAATAATTTTGCCCTAGCTTATTTTCAATATTTTCTATGGTGTAAATATTCTGTGACCAGTTGCTCACTCTTTCTTTTTCATTTGGTTTTCGCTTCCTGAATATCTTAACTTCGTCGCCTACGTCTAAATCAGGATATACGCGGTTCTTTTTGCNTATTCTGTGACCAGTTGCTCACTCTTTCTTTTTCATTTGGTTTTCGCTTCCTGAATATCTTAACTTCGTCGCCTACGTCTAAATCAGGATATACGCGGTTCTTTTTGCCCTTCATCGTTAAATTTAGTTTCACTTTGAATTGATTACTGGGTTTTCGGGCATCTTTTGGCGTAAATCCCGTTGCTGAGCGCTTCATTTGATTATTATAGGTTAATAGTATTTCTAATATGTAATCAGGCCATTGGATGTTCTGTTTTCCTTTTTTCTCATCTGCTTCAACTCTACGATATAATAAATCTTTAAAAGTGNTTATAGGTTAATAGTATTTCTAATATGTAATCAGGCCATTGGATGTTCTGTTTTCCTTTTTTCTCATCTGCTTCAACTCTACGATATAATAAATCTTTAAAAGTGCGGATGGCTCTTTCGCTAAAGTTTGGGTGCGCCCTCGTTCTGTGATGTTCTATGTTCTCATCCTTCAATTACTTTTGTATTGCTTCCTTGTTCATTGCTCCCTCGTCGTCTGTATAAATTATCTCGGGTTTCTTTCCCATCTTGTTTAAACACTCAATCATTCCACTCGCCAAATCCTCTTCCTTTTTTCCTTTTATAGGCACTACACACATAAACTTATCAAATACATCAATCATTAGCATACCTACCCTAAACTTTTGTTCATCCAAATCGTTTATAAAAAACAAATCNATACATCAATCATTAGCATACCTACCCTAAACTTTTGTTCATCCAAATCGTTTATAAAAAACAAATCCATCTGATACTCGTAGGCGGAATGAGGGGCGATAAAACTGTTTTGACCTACCAGTCTTCTTTTTTGCTCAACATTCTTTCTAAAGAACTCGTTAATATCGCCCATTGTTATGGTTTTGTCCTTCTCCCGTGCTTCCGCTAGTGTTCTGGATTTACTGCCAAACCCCGCTCTATCAAAATATACNTTTTGTCCTTCTCCCGTGCTTCCGCTAGTGTTCTGGATTTACTGCCAAACCCCGCTCTATCAAAATATACATCATTAATAATTTTCTGTTTCTCGCTCATATAAATAAGTAACAAAAAATAATGATTTAATAAATAACTAAATCATCATTTAGGATTGTCATCAGTCATAGGCATAACGATTTTACAATTCACCATAGGCACCATATCATATTTGATTGTTCCACCACGTTTTCTTCCTGATGGTTTTTTATCGTTCATAATTTCGGTAATTTGTTTCTCTGTTAAATCTTCTTGGTTAATGTTATGAGTTTGAACAT